>JAHBCN010015567.1:0-20763 GCA_019359885.1 Listronotus oregonensis
GGAAATCGGTGAAAAAAGTCTTGAAAGTCGTGAAAAAACGCGAAAACGGCGAGCGAAGCAGAGTAGAGTAGCGGTAGGGGGGGAAGTGGAACGGAGGAAAAATGCATATTAGCCGGTCTGTAATTTACCCGTTAAATGATTTTGGAAGGCGGGAATCGAGATGAAACCTTTTGCTTTTTTCTTTAGAAACAGATCAAGTACAAATTGTCGGAAAGAAATAGTGGATCCTACGAAAATGTTTTACCTTTTTACCCCTCAAACAAAACTATTCCAAAAAAACGTTCCTTTTTTAGGTTCTTTGGGCCACTGAATTCGGATATGACATTGGGGAATTATACTTTGAGGGCTTAGAAGGGTAAAAGGCACCCCTAAATCATACATGGCCAAAAAAGTTTTTTCCCATTTTTTTTTTGTTACACAGGTTTTAATGGTAAATAAACTTTTTAGCGAAATGTATGTTTTAGGGGTGTAGAGAGTAAAAAGGAAATGCAGCCCTTCTAAGCCCTTAAATGTAATTTCTAATATCATATTAGAATTCAATGGCCCAAAGAACCTATATGCATCATTAAAAATGTGGGAAAAAACTTTTTTTAGCGAAATGTATGTTTTAGGCACAGATTTAATATCCTACGGACAAGATGGGTAACGTTCTATTTAAATGCGTTATAGGGAGGTGGCGCAATCATAAATAAGGAATACGTTGACATACGTAAAGAAAGTCTATGAGAGATAGAGATTTCCATAGGCGTAACAATTAAAATTTTGAGACTTTTAAATAAATATTTTTTTTTTAATTGTTCACATAATATGTATTTCTAATTATAAGAATTTTAATTATACCTGTGAAAGGATATGGATTTGAATAATTTAAAAAATTCATAAAAAAAAACCAAAAAATAATTTTTCATTTTTTGAAGTCTAAAATTAAAAGAAAATATTTATTTTAAACATATTAAATCCGTTTTTATTGTTTTTTGTTCACTTATTTAACAAGAACTATTCTAGATATCTGTGTTTCATTAAAAATAGGTAGTAGGTTTATTGCATAAATTAAGCAACAATGCACCACAAATTAAACTTTATTAAATAGGCATATTTATTATTGGTTTTGATATAATATTAAATGAGTTAACATGCTTTTTATTTGTTTTTAACAAGATCGGGATTTTTTCCTTGTTTCATGATGAAATCGAATGGTGAAATATCTTTTTAAAATTAATTTTACTAATTATCCAATAAATCATCAAAAAATATGATCACTAAATTCATTAAAAATTTTTTGGGGAAAACGTTGATTGTTTTATTAACTATGGGTTCATTACTTGACTAGAATGGGAGGATAATATTACATTTTGATTCTGTCACAATATTTTTTTCACCCCTTGTATTTCACAAACACATTTTGACGCTCTTACTAAATTTCCAAAAGTTTTTCTCCTTTGTAATAAAGATTTGATTCGTGGGTTTCTAAGAGGCAGAACATTTAGAGCATGATAATTTTTTAAACATTTGAAAAAAAAACCCAGCAATTTATACAATAACATCATTATTAAAAGATGATAACTGCCACCCCGCGGAAAAGAAATCGTTATCAAGCTGTTCGCAAAGTTTTTTGTATTCCGCTACTTTCTAGATCTTTTTTCGTCATTTAAAGTAATTTTTCTACTAACATTTAGTATCAAGGTTTCATCCAAATTAATAGCATTTTGTATCTGCTCCCCTAATTCTCTTGAAATTAAAAGTTTTTGTAAGCAGAAGTAAACTGGCGACATAAGGATTATTATTAAATCCATGCAAACTTCTTACTGAACTGAAAAGTGTCTCCAAATGGTCCACTAAATTTGTAACCTAATAAAATTTTAAATTTCCCAAGACGTATTGTCATATATGTTTTTGAAACTTTCCATTCCAATAAGAAAAAACCGATAAAACCGGGTTTTTTTTACTTTCCAGTATAGGTTTATTATTTAAATAAAATGTATTATATAGTTTTTACCGAAAATTTATTAAAAACCCGGGTATTTTCTTGACACAATGCTTTTTTATAAAAATATTTGGCAAATTTTGTCCTAAATTTAGGATATCAAAAAAAATCAATAAAAAAGTAGACAAAATTTGGCAGTTTCTGCAGCCCTTTAAATTTTTCTATTTTTAAGTCTTTTTCTAAAAAGGTGAGGGCATCAGATACACTCCTGCTAAACACTTGTGTGGACGTTTTAACTATCATTTTTTCTTTTGCAAAATTGATGTGTTGTTTCAATTTTTGCCCCGCTGATAAACCTTCGTCATATTGAAAATTTACCAATGTAACTAGGGTATTTCCAATTTTTATTTTTTTTTTCTTTTGTTGTTATTTTTTCAATTCTCCCAAACAATTTCTTATTAATTTGATCATAGGGAAAATCATAAAATATAAAAACTCTTTCTTTGGTAATTGGATACTAAAATAAGTTTTTAAGATCAAAATCGTTAAGTTTGCCCCCAACTGCTTAGCCATACTTATATTTGCTGCAACACCGTCAAAAGTTATTGATGCTATTGTTATACCTGAAGGGTGAAAAATTCCAAACACATATTAACTAAATTGGCTCTTTCAGCACCAGACAAGCCATTTTAAAAAATATCCTATGGAATTTTCCAGTTTCCATTGACACTTGTTACCAAAAAACAATGGCTTCTTTGGCCCCCGGAGAGGGAATCTGATGAACATTTGCTCCAATATCTACGTACCCCACAATTTTCTTCCCTGTCCACTAATTTTTTTTTTATTGACATTTCGTCAATCACTAAGTTTCCATAGGTGGGATATCTTTGTTGATATTTTCTTTTATTTTAAGGTGCATGAAAAGCTTCCTGTGTGAATCCTGGCTGACCATCAATTTTTTGATACCATTTGGAAACTGTTGATGGATTGTAAAGATTTATTAAATTTTTCACGGAAAAATTATAAGCTCTTGGTGAATAAAAGTGCAAATAAGCAAATGCCCTCAGTCTTGGAGTATATTTTTGATTCTTCGAACCTTTCAAAATCTTGTTAAAATTTCCTGGGTGTTAAAGGGGGAGAGCAATTAAACATAAGATGTATTTGTCTTACTGATTTGTATGTTGAAATTATTATATACCTATTTACCTCAACAACTTTTTGAGCATGCTCCAATATTAGGTTTTTTTGTTTCAAAAAACCTTAACAGTGATTTAAATTTGTCACCTTTTTCGCATTCTTGCATTTTGGCCTTTTTTATATTGATGAATTTTTTTCTGTATAACTGCATCTTATTTTAGCCAAATTAAATGCTCGTTTTTGAGGTTGTGGGTGAAGAAAAATCAGCACTAGAAACTTCTCCAACATAACGTTTTATAGGTTTCCCGATATCCTTACCCTAAAATTAATAACCACTATGAATCATGATTAATAATGGTGGTGATATTCCAAAATTGGATCCACTTGCTTCTGATGTTGATATAAACGAAGAACTGAAAAACCTATTTTTATTTTTTTTTTTTAATTAATAATTTAGGTTCTAATTTTCATCGATGGACTAAACTTATATTTCATTTTGTGTAGTTTCAACATTGGTGAATACAACCATATCTGAAACCGAGTCTTCTGGGGATGCAGTTAGTGTATCACTTCTATAAAAACCCATCAAAGTTATTTCTGAGGCACTATTAAAAATTTAAAGGTTGAAGAGTCCGAGTCTGATTTTTTAGCTTTTCTATACATGAAATTAACACTAAATTATAGGATTTTACAAACAAAATACGAAGTACCCAAGAATAGGTAAAAGTAATACATAATACAAAGATATTAAAAGTTAAACACACCTTTTTTACTCTAGGTCCAGTTTGTTGAAATCTGACTTGTAATGATAGGACGACACAGAGTCATTTTCAGTCCTATAAAAATCAAGATGAAAATACATATATGTAGGTACCAATTTAAAATTATAAAACTAACCTGGTGGTACTTGAGAAAAGGCGGGCAAGAACTGGAACGGAACAGCAGAGGCTTTTAAAGTTCTAGCTCCGGTTTTTAAAAATTATAATCCCCAAATACTAAAAGGGTTTTGGAACAAACATAGGTCCATTTAGCTAATGAAGTAGATTCTAGTTTCAATGATTTTAACCATATTCTTTTCAGGTGAGGATTATGAGGGATACTACAAAATATTAAAAAAAAAAAATTAAAAATAAAAAATAACAAAAAAAAACTCCAACATTTGAATTTGTCTCTTTGAGTTTGTTTACTTAAGATGGAATGATAAACAATCCCCTGGTTTTCCTTTTTCTTGCAAACCACACACTTATTAGTCATTTTAAATATTTTCGGACTAACAATAAATATAGGTTTTTGTTTTTATTAAAAAAATTCACTTTTAAAACACCGAAAATCTCCACAAAATTTAACGAATCGTCAAGAAAATTAAAGCACAACAAATGGCGTAAATATTTACGTTGGTACACGTCATGGTTGTCAGATAGAGTAATCGGTAAGGTTCGGTTGTTGTCGGGACGGATATAGTTGGTTTAGGGAAATCGTGTCTTGTTTTTACATTTTGCAATAAAAAAGATGCATTGAGAGTTTACAGTTTTTCAGAAATATGCTATATAAAAAACCCGCGAAACAAATCGAAGAGAGACATGAAAATATTTGGAGAGAGATCTTTGGGTCCATATTTGTGATTTAGTTACCCATCTTGTCCGTGGATATTAAATCTGTAGTTTTAAGGATGTATGGGCTATAAAGGATGAATTTAGCCCTTTTAATTCCTCACAAATTTCTAATATCATATTCGAATTTAGTGGCCCAATAAACCTTTTTGTACCATTAAAATTGAGGAAAACTTTTTTAACGAAATTGACGTTTTGGGGTTTGGGGGTAAAAAAAGGGAGAATTTGGCCTTTTTTTAAATGTAATTTCTAATATCATATTCGAATTTAGTGAACCTATTTGTCCATTAAAAATTGGAAAAAAAAATTGTTTAGCAAAAAGTATGTTTTAGGGGGGTAGAGGGTAAAAGGGAATTTAACCCATCTAAGCCCTTAATATAATTTCTAATATTAAATTGTGTGGCCCAAAAAAACCCATAAAAGAAACGTTTTTACTTGGGGGGGGGGGGTTAAAAACCCTCCTCGTAGGATCCACTATTTCTTGCCGTCAGTTTGTTCTTGATCTGTTTCTTACGAAAATCCAAAAGGTTTCATCTTGATTTATGACCTTCCAAAATCATTTAACGGTGAATTACAGATTTACCCGGACTTTGATTTCTCCTCCGATGCCTTTGCTCCCACTACCGCTACTCTTTCTCTGCTTCGCTCGCCGTTTTTCGCGTTTCGCACGACTTTCGGAGACTTTTTTCACCAATTTCCCACCCCCTGAGCGAAAAATTCAAAATATGGAGAGAAAGAGCTTGATCACTGCCTGCCTTTTTCAGAATCAAGATATGTTGATCCGCCTTAAATCAATAAGCCTCGCAAAAAAAGCCCTTAAATTTTTGATGAGCCCTAAATTGAAAACTATAACTCCGACAGAAACCATTTTCTGCGTAGTTAAACTACATATTATTACCTATCATTTTAAAAAAAATTACTTCCAAATCTTTAAACTGAACGGAGATATAATTTTTTAAAGAAAGGTCAATTTTTGGAGTTTTTCCGGATTTTCTCGGCAGCGAAATGCTCGTAAAGCTCTATAAAAAACCATTTTGTAGGTTTTTTAATTTCTAAAATTGGGCCCAACACCATCGCGATATCTCGCGAATTTAAGGTAAAAATGGGCAACCTTTTTTGTTGTTGGTTGGCCTATATCTGGCCTTAATAACGGCCAAAGTATCATAAGTAAGTTTGTCCCAGAATTTATTATTTTTTTTTATGTATTTTGTAGTGTGTAATAAATATTACACAAATTGAAGAGTGGAAATGCCAAAGGATGTAAGTACCCAAAAAAAGATTTTACAGGAAAAGCAAATAATCTTATCTTCTTTTTATAAAAAAAAAAAAACTTGCACTTATAACTTGGCGACCACTATAGGCACTTTTGGGAAGCTCTGGCACTTAGATCTTCTGGCAGGGTATTGGTCATGGTACATACAACACGGATATGCGAAAAACGATATTTAATCATTTTGACACTTACATCCTTTGGCATTATCACTCTTCAATCGCAATTTCAGTAATAAATATTACTTTAAAATTAATTTGCTTTTTTATTTTATTATAAGGATTTAATACCATTAATAGATAATTAATAACCACCGAAGAATCCGCTAATATTGGGTACTTATTATTTATTTTCTGTGACCAGTTAGGTTATAATAGTCCTGTATACCTGCTTGCTGTCCCCAAAGGATGTGTATCGTCCGAAAAAATTTGTATTTTCCAAAACTTCATTTCGGGAAAGTGACGAGAAATACAAGAAAAGACAAGTGCCAAATCTTTTTGAGACAAAAAATCAAATTTAAAAACATGATCAAAAAAGTTTTCCAGTGACGTATACCACATTAAAAATATAACTCCACTGTAATATCCGTACGCACACTACGAAGTCATTTTTACCAAAAAAAAAGTAGAATGGCACCCATTGGAAAAGAAAGAGAGTATAACAGAAATGAAAGGAAAAATAACTTAAGGGCGATCTGAGGTCAAGAAGTGAAAGGGGATGACTTTTTAAGAGTAAAAAACGGTTTATTTCGATTTCCAGCAAAATTACAAGTCCTAGGGAAAAAAAGTTAAAAGGCAAAGTTTAGGTAAAAAAGATCTAAATCTTTTGTATTTTCATTTTTTTCCTAAACAAAGTTTAGGTGAAAAATTTAAAAAAATTTTTTGGGTTTTTTTTATTTTTAATTTTGCAAATAAAAGTTTCACAAAAATTTGGTAAAACTTATATTTTTATATCCCAAACCAAAGATAATACTATACGGATAAGAGAACCATTCAATGCTATATTTTTGATACCCCTAATGGACTTTGGCTAACGCGAGCCGATGTCCATCGAGAGATTTTCCCTATCCTTGGAAAGTTAAACAGTGTTGCCGGCAGGCCTTTACTATTGGCGGATGAAACGCGACTAGAAACTACACATACCGTTTAGCCGCCCGCTTTCGCTACTTCGTGTTCCGAATAAGGTACAAGCGACAGACTTGGCAATATCGCACGGTTTGTTTCTTGGGGCGAGGTTCCGACTTAATTTTATTCGCATTTACGGAAGCATTGATATCTCCGAACTGATTCAAAACGCCCCATTTAAATGAACCATCTATTCGTAGTAGTATTATCTTTGCCCAAACATACTGTTTTTTTTTTAATTTAAAATATTTATTTTTTTACATTATTTTTACTTAATACAGAAAAAGCACATTTATTTTCAATTAAAAATTCTGCCGTCAAAATATCTGCTTTTTTAATAAATTTTGGGCTTTTTGCATTAAATCTCATTAGGAATTTTTTGTTAATTTAGTAGTATTTTGTTTCAATTTTTTGTTTATTAATGTTACATGAAATCTTACTAGTAATTAAAGTGTAAATTTTAATAAACAGCTTAAAATGGTAAATAATGATGATTTTAAATCAAAAATATAACAGTGTGTTTGGGACATAAAAAGGTAAGTTTTTACCAAATTTCGTGAAAAAAAAGTAAGATAAAAGATAAAAATAAAAAACCAAAAACTTGGTTATTTGAATTTTTCAAACAAATTTGGAGGTTATGTGAAAAAAGTGTAAATACAGTAGTTGTAGATCTTTTTATTACCAAAAACTTTGCCATTTAACTTTTCTTCATATTAAAAAAGACTTAAGTACATGCAATAAAAATCACTGTTTACAAAGGTATTTGTATAAAATTGTTTTTCTTGTCTACGATTTCTGAAATAGGTTGAGTTCAAGTAAACTAATTGTACTTGTAATTGTGTAAACAATTTCTTTTAACTGAACTTAATACTGAAAAATCGTAAATCGTTTAGGGTTTTATTTATATAGTGATATCATTTAGTCCTTGCAAATATTTAACAAAAATTCCAAAATATGTTTATTTGAGAAAGTGATAGTACTGATTATTTTTGTGATAAAATTGAAATATTACTTTACACTTTTCAAAGGGTCTTGTTTGTACAACATCCTAGAACATAATATTTATTATTAACTAGAATAAAACAATAGCACTGGTATAGCATATCCTATACTAAATATCAGCTGCAACTAATATAATAGTACAGGGTTATTCATTTTAAAGTAAACAGGGATTTATTTTTTAACTTCTCTGTACTTTTTTAAAAAACGAATATAGCCATTTCGTGTATTTTTTCCGAAGAATTCAAAAATCTAATCAGAAAAACATTTGAAACAAAAACAAAAGAGTTACAGCACGAGTGACGTATTTTTTAAATAAAACACCCCGTATATTTTTATATCAATGGATAGAGATTTTTACAAGGAATTCGGCGATATAGGAGTTGCTAGGTTTATAATAAGGATAATTTCGCTTGAAAAAACCTGGTTGACACAGGTCACAGGTGCTTATTTGTCAAGAATTTTAACAATACGTTTATTACTTTTTGGAGTGTCCAAAATTGTAATATCTGGACTATTAGGTGGCCATCTAATAGTGCCATAACGTCCAATCTACTGATTGTATTGGCGATTGAGATACTGCATAACTTGAGGGAACAGCATGGGGCGGCCTCCACCTTGTTGCCAAATTATCTTGACGTTTTGAGTGGCAATTCTTCTAAAATTCCTCAATATCTTTTTCCCAAGAAGATTAATATATCTTTCTTCAGTTAAGGATCCCTCTTTTGAATTTTTGGCTCGAAATTTTTTTTTACACACCACACCAGAACATGAAGAGAAGACCTCTTGGTATTTAATCTCTTGAAATTTTGGGATTTTTTGTCGCCCAGCTGTGCGTTGGTCGGTAAAACATTTCCGATGTAGTGAACGAACTTCTTCCGTCCAAAGCATCATTTAAAACAGGGTAGGATCGTTATCTCTTTTTATGGATTAAAATGTGGTAAAAAATTGAAAGCGTTGAAAAAGTTCCTTTTGTTCACGTGTTAAATGCTACTGGAAGAACGTGATATGAAAATCCAAAATATTTAAGTGTTTTCGGAACCTCCATGGTTTATCTTTTCTTGCGGACCATACCTAAGTCTCTAACTGCGTCAGTAATTGACTTCAGGGATTAGATTAGATTAGATTATTTAAAACGGAGATGGCAAAATGACCTCCCCACGCAACCCCAGTTTATTTGGTTTCTCCTATCGTTCTTTAGGTACCTTTCCAAGCCCGTTTTTCTTAACAGACCCCAGAGTCTCGACACTGGCCACTCCATATAACTTGCCGGTTTTGGCTTCTCCTCCCCAAGCCTAGTAAACCTAAGCCTGCATAGTGCTTCGCAATGGCACCACACATGTAAGGTTGTTTCTTCAGCCTCCTGGAAAGGAACTCACAGGCTATCCTCCACCGGGTTTATTCTTTCCAGGTGCTTGTTGAGTTTACAATGTCCTGTTAGTTGCCCTCCGTTATTTACGACCTTACGGCTGTGGCTCAGTAGGTGATTAAACGGCCCGAGCGGGTCTTAATGAACTGCTTTGCCTGTCGTTGTCCCGGTGTTTGTACCCACCAGTTTTTGAAACTGTCTTCTCCCAATTCTTAATAGATCTTTGAAGAGACCTGCCGAGATACCGCAGAATGGCTCCGGGCCTATCTTTCCCGCGGCTGATCCTCTTTTGGCTAGGTCGTCGGCCTCTTTCGTTCCCCTGGATGGCCCTGTGGCCTGGTACCCAGGCTACCGTAAGTTTGTTTGCCAAGCCGACTTCTTCCAGGGCCTGTATACAGTCCCCGACTATTTTTGGAATTAACTTTTGGGGAACTGATGGCCTTCGGGCCGTTGGCTATCGATAAATGACGATATTTTTCCTTTACTCCCTTTTTCTTTAATCCTCACGGCGCAATGCACTATTGCTGCGATTTCCGCTTGGAAAACCGTGGCGTGCTGACCGAGACTTAAGTTCCTTTTTCTAGGCTTATCTCCATAGATGCCAGCTCCACCCCTTTTTTTAACCATCCATACCAGATATGATCGGCTTTGATTGGAGGGCCTCCTTCCCGTCCCCCCTATCTGGTATGACAAACAAAAAGTCTATTGAAGATAAACGGGGGTTACCTTTTGGGGGGTCCCCAAAAAATGAGCTGACCTTTGGTCCTCCTCTTCTCCCATCTTGGGGTCCTTCGGGGGCCCCAAATTTGGGTTTTTGCCTCTTTGACCTATAGAGTACCGCCTTTACCCCCCTTAAGATGTAGGGGGCATTTAGCACACTTCTAGGGCTGGGTTGGAGTTGTTTTCATAGCTCCCGTGATGCATGCATGCCTTTGCACACTTTAATTTCTGATTGCTCGGTCTGTGAGACCCCTTCCCCCCCGGCAACTGAACCCCAGGTTAACATGGGTCTTATTTTTAAAAAAACCCCTGTTCATCTTTGGGGTTAAGTCCCCCAAAAATTTTTTCCCCAAAGTCTGCGACATCTCCCGAGGGAATTTTTCCTTCTGGGGAAAATTTGTTAGGTGTGGTCCCCAGTTCATCTTTTTCAAAAGGCTCCTAGATACTAACCTCTTTTGAGAAGGGGATTTCCACCCCCTTTAGCTTTTTGGAATCTGAGTGCCCTTAGTGCCTTTTTTTGGAAGGGAAAAAACGGTCTTTTTTTTGGGTTAACCACAGACCTTCCCCCCACCCCCTTTGTCTACGATGTTCGTGGTTTTTTGTTCTTTCTGAAACAAAGTCAAGTGTTAAACCTTTTAAAAAAAAATTTTATGCGTCTGCGTAGCCGAGGCAGTGAAACCCTCTTTTGGGCCCTTTTTCCAGAAGGTCGTCGACTAGGATCGATATAATGGTGATAGAACGCCCCTTTGGGAAACCCCCCACCCAGCTTCTAAAATTTCCCCCCAAGGTGGTTAATGACCCTGTTTCTTGGTGGCCTCCATCCAAAAAGCATATGGTGGGGAGTTCCTTCGTTTAAAACCTTCATTAACGGGTCCTGTTGGGAAGTTGTTTTAAACCCCCCTCTATGTCTAGAAATGTGCCAAGGCATCTCTTTGTCATGATTGACTTTGTCGGGGGCTGCCGATCGTCCAGAGCGGAGTCCGCAGACTTTCCGATTAAGGCCTTTTTGGCGGTCACTTTTTAAAAGGGATGGGGGTAAAAATGTTATTTATGTATCTATCCAAATTTTTTTTCCCAAGTTTTGAGCGGGGGAAGAGGATAGACTTATAGGTTTTTGACTTAGGGGGTTAAAAAATTTGCCTATCTTTGGCAGGTAGACTACTGTAGCCTTTTGCCATATTTTGGTATGTAGCCCCAGGCAATCATGCTCTGAAAATTTTGCAGAGATGCGGCAGTAATAGGGCCCCCACCCTTTTTAGCAGTACCGGGTAGATTTCATCCGGGCCTGGCCACTTGTATGGGTGGAACTCGCCTATGGCCCATTTGATTTTTTCAATTTACCCTTCCTTTGCCTTATCCCAGTCTTCCTTTGGGGTCTTCTGGGATTGCGGGGCTTTTTTCTTGGCCGAGGTTGATCAATTATGGTTGATCCTGGAAAGTGGGTGTTAATCAATAGCCCTAGGGTTTCCTTGTTAGTGCTTGTGAAGGCCCCGTCCGTTCTTTTTAGGGGGCCGGGAGCACTCGAAATACATTCTCTTGCGAGGACTCTGTGGATCCTGGCGCATTCCGGGGTTTCTGTGATTTGTTCACAGAATTGTTCCCCAAGAAATTCTTTTCGCCTTGCGGATCTCTTTGTTGTACTGCGTAAGTGTCGTTTTGTACGTTGCCCAGTCTTGGTTGAGTTTGGCCTTGTTAAATGCCTTCTCCCTCGGATCTAAGACCCTCTAGGTGACTATTCCACCAGACTGTTTTATTTCTTTGTTGTCTTGTTTGTTCTGGACAGTTTTCTTCGTAGGCCGTTTTTATTGCCTCATTTGTTGGTCTACTGCCAGATCAAGACCCTTCGTTGTGAGGATTGTTGTCGTGCCCCCTTGGTGACTCCCAAATGCTTTTTTCATAGCCTTGCCAGAGTGTCCCCCTTTTGGGTTTGGAATTTCTTGACGGCTAGTCTAGAAATTTCAAATCAACTGATGTGGATAATTAAACACATGGTTCGTCAGAGACATGCCGTTTGTAAATAGTATCCCCTGACACATGGCTACAAAAAGTAAGGTCAAGGACCTCACGCCTGGTTGATGTCACAAAAGTGGGTTCTATGCCTATGTTAGCTATGTCAAACCCCTTCACTTTTAAATTATGGGATACAAAGTAAAATAATTATTTAGAATAGCTCGATCCCGGTTTCTTTTTCTCATTCTAGTCCGTTTTCTAATATGTAACGATTTTGTTTCTTCGAATAAGAGCTTCAGTTTTAAAATCGTTTTAACTGATATATTTCGGTGGACATTTGCAACATATCTTCGTTGTGTTTCCCTGGCGTTTTCTCCACATTTATAATAGAGAGTTTGAAGCCGGTCTTCTGATGAAAACATCATTATAAAGCTACTCCAAAAAGTAAAAATGTATTTTTAAAATTCTTGCGACAAATAAGCACCTGTAAGGGTGGTTTTTTAGGTGGAAACTATCCTTATAGTATCATACAGTTTTTAGACAATTGCAACAGAACCGCAGAAAATAAACCCAACAACCCCTATATCCGAATTCCTCGTGAAAATCTCTATCTATTGATATAAAAATATACGGGGTATTCTATTTAAAAAATACGCCACTCGTGCTGTAACTCTTTTGTTTTTGTTTCAAATATTTTTCTGATTAGATTATTGAATTTTACAGAAAAAAAAAACACGAAATGGCTATATTCGTTTTTTAGAAAAGTACAGGGAAGTTCAAAAATAAAGCTCTGTTTACTTTAAAATGAATAACCCTGTACAATGAGTTAATTTTTTGTTATTATAATATAAAAATAATAAGGCATAAGAATATCTAGTTAATAAGTTAGTCTTCTCTATAGGGTAATTCAAATTCTACCCTCACCGATAGAACCTCGGAAACTATAGGAGATACGAAGATGGTTAAAATGTGAGCAAAGTTGCATTTTTATGTGAGTAAAAATATGCCATTTAGAAAGTTTTAAAATTCTGAGTATTTTTAGAGATATTAAAAAAATTATAAAATTTCGAAAAATTGTTTTTATTTTTTCCTGGCTCTATTTCAAAACGGGTTTTAAAATAACTTGCACATTTACATAGCTACTTACATGTTGTACTTTAAAAGCTCTTAATCTCATTTATTTCCAAAAATGTTGAAAATTGCTTTCATTACCTTCCATGCAGTTAAATATTTTACTTACATATTTCTCGCACATTTCGAAGCATTTGATTACGTTCGAAAATGATCCGTTCGCGCAATCCTTCCAAAGACTCTGGTGACCCCACAAAAAAATCCAGTGGTGAAAAATCTGGCGATCGAGAAGGAGATATCTTTGTTTTCCATTAATAAGAATTTGCTTTAAAGATCAAACACCCATAATTTGGGTTAATCAGTTATTGAAAAATAATTTATCCTGTTTAAGGTAACTTTATTAAAACCCTTGAGTTCCTTTTCAATAAAATTTCTCTTGCTAGCATTGGTTAGCAGAATATTTTTTTACAAATATTCGCCCGTTTAGTGCTGTCAATTTGTTTTTTAACGGATGGGTTTTATATAAATTTCATTAAACCCAGGTGTTTCTGTGAATTTTTCTTTTTTAATATAAATGTCTGGTCCATTAAATTCAAGCCGAGAATCACCAGAAGATAAATGATTAGAAGTCAAATCATGTTTTAAGAACGGTTCGATTAGTACAGCTCTATCAGGCTAGTAGGCATAAATTAGAAAAACTCAATAAAAAAATCACTGGAATTTGTAGCTAAAATGAGGATTTTGTTGCTCAAGCTGATTTCGAAAAATCGAAATTACTGCTATATTGATAGAAAGATAGGAAGAATTTTTGATAAATCGTTAATTATCTGACACGATTTTGTAGCTATAAGTTAGCGATATCAAAATATTAGAATTTTTATTATAATTTTTTTGAAAACATGCTACCTTGAATATCATTTTTCACCACGTTATCAACGGCTGTGATGTTGTTTCTGTGCAGGCAAGCACTTAATTGCCCTTATAGTACAGCAACAAAATAATTTCTAATGATCCACCGATATATTTTATATATTTTATTTTTTCCGTTACATGGAAATTTGGGTCAGCAAGTTTTCACGTCTTAAATATAATTGGGGAAAATAACAACCACAACTTAACAGAACTAACCATGACCAACCAGAACTAAGGATTTTCTAAAATTTTGGTTTCTCTTAGATATCTCCGGAAATACTCTAAATTTTTTAAGGTTCTAAACGGCATATTATTAGTCACACAAATGCGTAACTTTGCCCCAATTTAATCATCTTGGTATCTCCTATAGTTTCTGATATCCCAATGGTAAGGGTAGAATTTGAGTTACGCTGTATACTGTATATGTTATATATTACCACAGAATTAAGAACTAATATAATAATTATAAAAATAAAAGGACAAGTTATTAAGTATAGTTTTGAAATCAAACTAGTCACCTGTATCTATATACTGTTGGTAGAATTAGAATATAAAGTAAGCCTAGTTCCAAAACAATTTATATAATAATAAAATTGTTCTAAAGTGAAATGGCGTAGTTTATAATAAAGGTATATATATATCAAGTCGAGTCAATGAACACTAAAACAGGCAATCTTTAAAAGTCCTTAAGAATAGCTCAGAATTTAATTATTTTTTTTATAATGTCTGTTTTTATACTGTTTAAAATCAGAAACCTTTTTAATGGGGGTCAGAATTATTTATACTGGGTGACAACGAAATTACTTTTAATCTTCTATTATATTAAATTAAGGATATCTGTTGGACTAAAATATTGATTAGATGTCGATTTCGGAGATGATAACATTTGCCTATTACTTCCGGCTTAAAAGAAGTGGCGTGGTCTTTGATATTTCAAAATTGACATTTTCATTAGTCGTTTTCTCGAAAACGAATAAAGATTGGATAGAATAAAATACAGGTTTTATACCAGCAATGGCTTGTAAAATTCATATCTTGCAAAACATACAGGATGTTTCATTTAAAATATCTAAACTCACGCCACTTTCGGTTTAAGCGGAAGTGCTAGCCAGATGGTATTTTATACAAAATTGGCATCAGATGACAAGAAGGTATATCATGCTAAAATTTAAAAGCGATGCTTGCGTTTAAAAAAATAACAGGTTTGGTATTGAATTTTGTTATAATTATATATATATATATATATATATATATATATATATATATATATATATATATATATATATATATATATATATATATATATATATATATATATATATATATATACAGGGTGTAAAAAGTATGATGCTCATGATTTTAATGGGCGATAGAGGAGCTCAAAATAAGTCGAAAAAGCCAAGAACATATGAGTCAAAAGTTAATTGTTTTCAAAATATGCCCTTTTCAAGTTTAAAAAACATGGCAACACCGCGTCGGTTTCGTCGAAGCGGCGGGTCTCCACTTTTTTTTAAGGAGATGTTCATTCATTTACATACAAATAATAAAAATTACGTCCTGCACCTTATTTTAATATTAAATTTAAGTAAAAAACAATTAATAATTGTTTGGTTTTTATTTGTAATTAAATAATAATTGTACTCACCATAAGAATAAGCTTAATATCCATTTTAAGAACACAACTAATTATGCTTTAAAACAACACCTTTTTGTTTTGCTTAAAGAATAATATTTCTCGGTCGCACACATTCCGTTTTCATCAGTCTTTAGTAGGTACACTTGCAATACGTTTGTCTTGAATTTAAAACATACCGGCATATTTTTCCCGATTCAAAAACAAACAAAAATATCGTGGCCGGATCGGCAAGCTTCTTTGTACGACTGACTTCGCACAAAGGTATCGCTCTGTTGCCAATTGTTTTTTTAATTTTTAACTGGGAGAACAATTGTTAAAAAATCATTAATTTTTTTTTATTTGTAGACTAAAACATTTAAAATTAAGTTTATTTTATTATCAAATGAATCTACTGATAAGCGATTAAGACAAAAGTTTCCAGTTGTTACGGTTTACAGAAATAACTGCTTTCAAAGTGCATGACTTTAACCTCGTTTAGAAAAAAATCTGTCAAGTTTTGACATATATGTCACATAAACTTTTCGACTTATTTTGACCTCCACTGTCGCCCATTAAAATGATGAGCATCATACTTTTTACACCCTGTATAATATATATATATATATATATATATATATATATATATATATATATATATATATATATATATATATATATATATATATATATATATATATATATATATTTTCTATGGTGGGTGGGCAAACGAGTATAAGTCAAAAATTGTCAATTCGAGAAAACGGGGTTAGAAAAATTTAGGCGTTGGAAATTTCATAATTTTATACTTTGTTTGGTGAAATAGACCTTTAATATTCACGAAAGCTTTATATCATTTAGTTTTAAGAGTGCTTCCATGGTTTTTTCATATTATTTTCTGATATTTTGTTATTTTAGAGGCAAAATAAATGAGTTATACTATTTTGATTAATAAAAAAACTACTTGTACTAATATGACCATAGAAAAAATGCAGAATATACTTGAAAATTATATTTATTTCAAATTAAAAATGACAAATCTGTTCTAACTAGGACCAGATATAAATTGGCAAACAAAATTTTAGTCTTCATCAAACTCGACAACATCAGGGTAGGTGTCCTTTGCTGTTTCACTTGTAGGCAAATCAAGATAAAATTGTCTAAAGGGTGGTGATATCAAAGGCAATAGTTGTATTAAATCATTTTTCTTTTCTTTTGATATTGGTACTCTTTGAGAGTAGCATTTTTTAGGTGATAATATATCATTTTTTCCACGTCTAGCAAAACATATTGCTTGAAAATCCTCCTCATTAGATAGGCTTTCTTGAAAAATAATGTAGCGTATTCTTTGGTATAGCGTAACCATTGAACGCTATGCCATTTAAAGGGTTTCCAGAAGAATCTTTCTTTCGCAAATTTAATGAACTTTTATACAAATCAGCAAAGTCTAAGAAACTTTCGAAAGTTAACTCCTTGACCAGAAACTTTCTTTTCTTGTCCACGCTTCTTACGAGTTGATACCAATCGTGTGGATGAAAATATCAGTACCCAATTTTTTTTTGTTTTTCTATTAGTGCATGGTCAACATCGCACTCCATATGGCTATGGCCACTAACCATAAACTTGTGGTCGATTGTTTCTAATGACTGTTTCTGTTGCATTAAAGTTAGGAACATTGCAGCCACGTGCGAGTTTTTATTCTGGCCACCACATGTATCGGAGTACAGAATAATGTGTTTTACATTATCTGGTAGTGACAGCAGCTCCGTAAATATACATGTAGCAATCTGGTTTCCTCCGCGTCCTCCCTCCGCTTCATGCCACATGAAACAAGTGACAGCACCATTTTCCATATCATGCATAGTGAAGTTGAATGTCCATAATTGCCTTTTGTAGAACGAAACATTTGAATTAACAAAGGGTTTGGCAAGACATTGTTGTAAATCAAAAGAATAACATTTCACACCCTCGTTTTCTTTGGCAAATTTTTTGTCAGTATCCTTTTGAATATATGCTTTGTCCGCTTCAAGAAGGTGAATGTCTATTTCGTTTTGTACATTTTCTTTGTCATTTTCACCAGTTTCTTCAGCCACCTTTATTTGCATTTGTAATATATCGCATTTGTGACATGTATCGACCTTCGGTTTCTTGAAAGCCAGCTTCAGCTTATGAAACTCTGTCTCATAAATGCGTCTAGAAACTATTTTTTCCCTATTTTCACAATATGCGTCATACATTTTTTGTAGCGTTAAACTGGGAGACAGATATTTCTTATCGTTCGTCCTCCTCGTGTAATGATTTAATGTGATCAATTGCTTCTTGTAACAACTCTTCAGAGTGTTTATTCAGTGGTTCATGGCGACCTCTGTTGTCAGACTTCACAATTCCAGATACAGAAGCCCGAGAGTTTTTTAGAGCAAGGGTAACAAACATTTGTGTTTCATCCAATACTTTCATGAAGCATCCTCGACAAACCTTTACTTTTTCTCCTCTTATTTTAAAATAAAATGAATGACTGACATTACGATTTCTGGATTTACCATCGTCTTCAGTTCGTCTTCTTTTCTGTAGCCTTTGTATCCGAATGATTTGCAACATAGCAAACCCTTCTATCTCGACTTCCAAGACTCCAATAGTCCTCGAAGATAGCTTGTCTTGTATATTCAGGAATTCTCTCCCGACATTTCAATCTACAATCTGGAAGAATTTTCATTTTTCTTTGCCTGACTTCTTTTCCTTTTGAAGTAATATAATTTTGTCCCGTGTTCCTTTTCAGTGTTCATTCATGTCTTTTTTTTCTTGTGAAAGGGCCATCTACTGATCTTTTTTTCTTAGGTTGTTTATCTTGCTCTTTGTTTTCAAAATTTTGTTTTTCAAGTAGATTATTTTTAATTGCTGATAATGGAATGTCGTCATCGCTTGAACTATCAGAGTTTGGAATATATGTTTTATCTTTAATGCTATCATCACTATAAAATTCATTTTCATATTGCAGGACGTCATTTTGTTCTACTAAAGGTACTGAAAAAAATTAATATGGGGTATAATAGTGTTTTCTTAATACGTTAAATGAAAAAAATACCTGGGGAAGATGACTGATAATCCCTACTACACCCTGGATCCAAAATCACATTACGTTGTTGATTTTCCTGTTTTTCGTTTATTGGCATATCTACAAAATTTACAACACGATGTTACTTGACAAGTAAACTTTGAATAACCAAGGCATGCACAGAATATGACAATGACACCGAGAAATTAGCTGGTGTCAATATTATACCACAGCAATGTACCACCGTTATAAAAACTGTGAATATATTGAAAAAGCACATAATAATCAAGACGTCAACTAAAAATCCATTTATTTAACTAGTAGTAAAAATTAACTGCGAACAAAATATTGGTGGTTATGATCAATCTGTTTTTGAATCTGAATAAAGAAGACGGTCGTTCTGATACTTTAATTTTCAGTGGCCATTAGGCGGTGAATTTTAACTATAAAAAAAAAAGATTTATGATCTGAAAAGCATTCTTACCAATATTATCGTCAAAAATAGGAGACTTAGCAATGTGGTAATTGTCGCTGTATAACTCAATATTTGATAAAGTTGGACTAGTTGGCTTTTCTAATATCAATGGTGTTAAACCTAAAATCTCAATTTAAGTTTTATTTTAATCACACATTATAAGAAAAAACTTACCTAAATCCATTCTAGCTAGTTCTACTAATTTTTGGACCTATTGGAGAACATTTTAAACAATTTGAACACAAAACTCTCGAACACCACCGAAAATTTGCTAAAATTTCGGCTATGAAAACAAATACATAACCTCAAATCTAATGTCAAATGATACAAACAGTATAAGTCAATAGTTGATGAGTAGTATAAGTCCACTTGTACTATTTATTTCCTGTAATTGGCGTTGGTCAAACTAGTACATCTCAACTTGTACTATTATGCTCACCAGAAAGTGTAAATTCTTGAGGTAGACTGTTTAAATCAATGGTCGTAATATTAGGTTCTTTGGAAATACACTTATACTGTATGGACCTATGGATGCAGCTACCTAAATTGTGATGAAAATCGACTTAAACTAATATTCGCTAAATTTTGACTTATACTCGTTTGCCCACCCACCATAGATTTTTTTTTTTTTTTTTTTTTTTTTTTAAAAAAAAAAAAAAAAAAAAAAAAAAAATATATATATATATATATATATATATATATATATATATATATATATATATATATATATATATATATATATATATATATATATATATATATATATATGTGTGTGTTTGTGTGTGTACATTTGTATTTTTCCCGTTTTACATCCATTTTCAGTAGATGAATTTTCACGACGTTTTCTACATCTCAGTTGGCATTTTTCCCAAATGATGCTTTCTGACTGGCTGCTCAATTTCCAGTCGAGCAGGGGAAAGAGTCAGGGAAAATATCCCAATCTATTAATAATTAATTTAATTCTTAATATATTGGAATATTTTCCCCTTATTAAAAAATTTTTCATATAAAGAACGAATTTAAAATTATATTATTATTAAAAGTGAAGCAATCAGAAAACAAAAAGAAAAAAAAACTAAATTAAGCAAGAAATTTTAATTTACATTTTAAAAAGAACTTAAATTTAAATGTGCTCCTATATATTCTGTAACTATTATTTTTGAAAATATTAGGTTTTTTTGGTTAATTTTTTTGGTTTCCCCCTTCTTTTTCCATTTTTACCCCAAAAAAAATGTAACATAACTTTTGAAGAGACCAATCTGACAAACCCTCGTGCCAAGTTTCAAAAAAATTAAATAAGCGAATCTTGAATTATTCAATTAAATGTAATTGCAAAATTACCAAATTTTCAGTTCAGGTAAAACCAAACCACCAGCCACAGCCACCAGCAAACAATTTGTTATAAGGCTTTGTTAAATCTGCATACAGCCGAATACAAGGAATGTTTTTTTCGTTTTATCAATCTTACAACCATTACATTCAAAGTAAAACACATTAACATTATTTTTATCAAACCTTTTTTTTTAATGGATCGATTA
>JAHBCN010015568.1:0-20810 GCA_019359885.1 Listronotus oregonensis
GTTTAATTGATATTATAGTCATATACTACATATATTTACTGTGAAGTTCATAGAAATTAAAAAAAAAAATGTTTCATGGTATTTTTATTGGCCAGTTTTTTGGATGGCCTCCCGTAAAAAGGTTACTTTTATAATATTCTCTGGCACCTTAGAAAAAAGAAGGATTAACGGTTGAAAAAGTATTGAGGTTTAAATGACAAAAAAAGTGGGGGGAAATTTTTAAATTGAAGCGAAGCCCACAGATATTTGAAAATGATTTTTTACTTCTCGTTAATAGACATCAAAAACACTTTTTACCTGGGACCCAACTAAAGGCTTTATCTCCAAAATATTTATGCCTGGATATATTAGCATTTTTTTTGTTTTTATGCTTCAGGAAAAAAAAAAAAAATAAACGAAAAAGAAAAACCTATTTGCACTTTCCCAGAATTGAAAAAAGCAATTTCATTTAAACCCCCTTTTTAGTGAGTATATTATGGTAACTTAAATAACTTTTTTTTTTTTAAAAAAAAAAACAGTTTTAATTTTTTTAAATTTTTGGAAAATTTTTTTTAAAAAAATTTTTTTCCCCAATAAGTTAGTACGTTTTTTTTAAAAAAAAAAATTTTAAAAAAATTTTTTTTAAAATTTTTGTATAAGAATTCCTTACTTTACAAAAAAATTTTTGGATTTTCTCTAGCATTTTAAAATAAACGATTATTAGGAAAATCATTTTGTAAATTATGAATGTAGAAGAGAAATACTTATTTGCTTATCAACGTATTTGAAAGCTTTATTAGATAACCATGAAAAAAGCAATTTTTTTTTAAAAAAAATAAATATTGTTTAGCTGTTATTTTTGAGATTTTGGTATCTTGAGATCAGCAGGGGATTTTTTTCAATACATAATAAAAAAAAAAGAAAACGGTTTAAATAAGTTCACATTTTTTTTTTAATTTTGAGTCTTTGAAAAAAAAAAAGTATTTGTTCTAATTTTTCTTATGATCTTATACACCTTAAAATACTTATATGCAAAAAATTAAAAAAACCCCTTTTTTTTTATTGCAACCAAAGTGTCTACAAATTTACTTCCTATAAAAAAAAATTAAAATTTTTTACTTATCATAGGAACTTACCAATATTTGCCCTAATAAATTTATCTCTAGCCAGATTGTATTACTACCATATTTAGAGTACAAATTTTAAGGGTATTAATAACTTCAAAAAAAAGGGAAGCTATAAAAAAACAATAATGCATCCATTGAGATACCGTGGGGAAATACGTTGATGGTTTGTGAAATAATTTGAAAAATGAATTCCCATGAAATTACTGTGTTCAACCTTTCTGTTTTTTTTTTTTCTGGCATTTTCCCTAAGATTTGAAATAAACCGAGCTGGGGGGGGGGGCAAAAATATAATATTAACATACGACCTTGTAGAAATTGAAGTCAATATTCTGTTTCTCATGAAAAAATTTTTTTGGTATATTCCGACCTATATGCATTTTAAAAATTTTTATAGTACGGAAGGCCATTGCAAAAACCAAGCCTATAAGAGAACCGCATGAAATTTTTTTTTTAATTACCATAAACTATAGTAAATTCAAAGCCGCACCCCCCAGCTCAGCGGGTTTAAATTCCTTTTTTGACCTTAAAAAAAAATTAAAAATGTTTTTTTTTTTTTTTAAAAATTATTGTCCTAATAAAACTACGTCATTTTTTTTTTTAAAATTTTTTTGCCCCCTTTTTTATTTTTTAAGATAAACGATTTAAATTTAAAATAAAAACTCTAAAAAAAAAACTTTAAGAGTTACAAAAAAATGTAAAAAAAAAAAATATGTTTTTTTTTAGCTCTAAAAAAAAAGTAATATAAAATTTTTTAATAAAATAAGTAAAAAAGAAGATATAAGCGAAAAGTTTTTGGTCATTAAAAATTTCGCAAAAAACAATATTTTACTGAAAAAGAAAAACCTTTTAAAAAATTTTAAATTTTAAAAATGTTTTGTTTATTAAATAAAATAAATTTTTGGGCGGGGGGAAAATTCAATTTTCTTTTTTTTTTCCAATAACGCACCCATACCTATTCATTTGAAATTTAAAATTTTGGTATATAACATCCAAAAAAGGAGTTTTTTTTTTTTAAAATTAAATTTTATTTAAGAAAAAAGTTTTGTTGATTAGCATGGGTACAGTTTTTGGGGAAAAAAAAATTTTTTTTCCGGGGAAAAATTTTTCCCCCATTTTAAGGACATGTGTAGTAATTGGTTTCATTTAATGAATAGAACTTTTCAATTAATTTTTAAATGGATCGGTTTTAAAAATAAAAATATATATATATATATATATATATATAAAATTTATAATATATATATTTTAAAATTTAAAATTTTATATAAAAATATATAAAATATATATATATAAATATATATATAAAATTTTTATATATATATAAAATATATATATATATATATTATAAAATATATATATATATATATTATATATATATATATATATATATATATATAATATATATATATATATATATATATATATATATATATATATATATATATATATATGTATTATTACATAATTATTACATAATTAAAAGAAGTTAATTGCCTTAGCTTTATTTTTATCTAAGGCAGCATTTTTATTGTTTGTGAGTTACCTGGTTACACGCCATTATTTTGTTAATTACTTCAAATCAAAAGTTGCTTCGTTCAGCGCTTAGTTAATTACCATGAACATTATTCATTATTTACGTTTATTTTTTCCAGCGTGTTAATTTTGGCTCAGTAAATAAACTATTAAAAGTAGCTATATTATAATTACAAATTAAATTATTTACAAAATGAAAGAAAACTATAATACATAGGTACATTTAATGGTTTTATAAAAGATTTTTCTTTTAAATATATGTAAATATTTTTGTGTGTGTAAAATACGGGTTTAGTCTAATAAATTTTTGTACAAAAAGATGTCATATTTTAAAATAATTTATTTTTCAAAGTTTCCTACATCGTTTTACGACAATATGGTGAATACCAAGTGGCAAATTTCCTAAATCTAATATTGTTTAGTGCAAGTAAGGCCCCTTGCGACATTTATTGTTCAGTTCCAAATCTAATTGATTAAAATGCACTGTTGCAAAGTATATTAATTTGATGCAACGCAGCCATATTATCTTATTAAACTTTTCACATTAAGCCCTTAATTGATTGAGACACAACGTGTTTTTTTATGTACAATTACTGCTTAAAAAGAAAATGAAATAACCCAAAATTAAATTTAACTTTCTTTTTGTTTTCATTTAATAAAAACAAAAAAATAATTTTAAAATAATAAATATTTTCTTCACTGATAAAAAAGAGCGAGTTAATTAAGGTTTAGCTTTGGGTCTAGTTGATATAATTTGAAAATTAAAAAGCAAGAAACATAAAAATATTACGTCTTGACTGTTACAATTACTCAATATTATTTTGTGAAGAGCAAGAAAAGCAAAACAAAACACACAAACCCATTTTTAAATAACGCCAAAATATTTAAGGTTATATTATGATATCTGTAATATACACCAATATACTATGGTTAACAAGCAACTTTAACAACTTGTATATGTTTTCTATTTGTAACCATCTTATAAAAAAAATATTAAGAATTAAAAGCATATACAAAATATTTTATTAACCTATTAGGTTTCTAATGTAAAATTAGCTATCACATAATGACAACCGATCTTAAAATTCGTTTTATTTATTTATTTTTATTTTTATTTTAAAAATAAATCTGTAAACTAGACGAGTAAAACCGTAACAGTGAATTAAAACTTATTTTTAAAATAAAAAACTAAAAAGTTGTTTTCCATAACTTCTTTTCCTTTTACGCAGTTTAGCAAAATTCCGTGGAACTCCAACAATCAGTAAAAGAAAATACACATACAAGATTTAGGAACACTCACTGTTTAATTTGCTTAAATTCGTTTAATGTTGCTGGGGCCGACTATATCGCTCCCAGACTTCTATACTGGCATAACTAAGAAAACAACCGACATATTAAGTTGACCATGTAGTTAAAATGAAGCAGCTATTAAAATTAAAATATATATTATGTTGACTAACCTTTGACTGCTATATACGTTTTAACCTTTGTATATACATTTTTCATATATATAAATTGAAAGGCATTGAAAGCTAATTATATCCAAACTACATTTTTTGAGATGTAACGCCACAGAATTCAGTAAGCGATTTCAAAATACTTCTTTTAATGGATTGTTTTTCAATACTTGACGCGGCATATACCAGGAAAAGTTCCCTTAATAAATATAGTTGGCCACTGGAACTTTAGATGAATTTTGACATTGGTAACATATAAAAGTTTGAGGAAAACATAATGTTTGTTTTCCTCAAACTTTTATGAAAACTTAAATTTAGCCTTAAAATACTCCATTTAAATATTATTTTAGTAAATACTACTTTAAATTTGGCAGCTGTGTATGTTTAAGTAAAAAATTATTAACAAAAAGTTTTAGCAAACATGTAAGATTTATTTTTATAGTAGTATTGTATAAATTATATCTCAAAATACTGTTTTATTAACAGCCAACATACCTTAGTAAGTAAGAAAAATATGGTCTGTATTAACCAAAAAAAATCATAAATTACACTACAGATGCACAAAGCAATACTAAATTTTTGGTAATAGGTTCGGACGCTCTCTTACTCGAGCGGGCGTTCATCGAGAGAAAATTCGTTAACAAGCTGCTGTATAAAGGAACATTGTTGCCAAAGCTATAATGCTGGTAACAGATATTAGGAACTATTTCTGTGGAAAATAGGCCAAACTCGATTTAATAATGATAATCTCAATTTTTTTCTGTATAATATTAAAATTTTAATTATGAACATTTTGAATTTAGAGAATTTATTCTTGGTTATAGGTTTGGACGCCCGCTTACTCGAGCGGGCGTTCATCGAGAGAAAATACGTTCACACGCTGCTGTATAAAGGAACACTGTTGCCAAAGCTATAATGCTGGTAACAGATATTAGGAACTATTTCTGTGGAAAATAGGCCAAACTCGATATAATAATGATAATCTCATTTTGCTGTATAATAATAAAATTTTAATTATGTACATTTTTAATTTAGAGGATTAATTCTTGGTAATAGGTTTGGACGCTCGCTTACTCGAGCGGGCGTTCATCGAGAGAAAATACGTTCACACGCTGCTGTATAAAGGAACACTGTTGCCAAAGCTATAATGCTGGTAACAGATATTAGGAAGTATTTCTGTGGAAAATAGGCCAAACTCGATATAATAATGATAATCTCATTTTTTGGCTGCATAATAATAAAATTTTAATTATGTACATTTTTAATTTAGATGATTAATTCTTGGTAATAGGTTTGGACGCTCGCTTACTCGAGCGAGCGTTCATCGAGAGAAAATACGTTCACACGCTGCTGTATAAAAGAACACTGTTGCCAAAGCTATAATGCTGGTGACAATTATTAGGAACTATTTCTGTGAAAAATAGGCCAAACTCGATATAATAATTATAATCTCATTTGTTTTTGCTGTATAATAATAAAATTTTAATTATGTACATTTTTAATTTAAAGGATTAATTCTTGGTAATAGGTTTGAACGCTCGCTTACTCGAGCGGGCGTTCATCGAGAGAAAATACGTTCATACGCTGCTGTATAAAGGAACACTGTTGCCAAAGCTATAATGCTGGTAACAATAATTATTATAAACTATTTCTGTGAAAAATAAGCCAAACTCGATATAATAATGATAATCTCATTTTTTGGCTGCATAATAATAAAATTTTAATTATGTACATTTTTAATTTAGATGATTAATTCTTGGTAAAAGGTTTGGGCGCTCGCTTACTCGAGCGAGCGTTCATCGAGAGAAAATACGTTCACACGCTGCTGTATAAAAGAACACTGTTGCCAAAGCTATAATGCTGGTAACAATTATTAGGAACTATTTCTGTGGTAAATATGCCAAACTCGATATAATAATGATAATCTCATTTTTTGGCTGCATAATAATAAAATTTTAATTATGTACATTTTTAATTTAGATGATTAATTCTTGGTAATAGGTTTGGACGCTCGCTTACTCGAGCGGGCGTTCATCGAGAGAAAATACGTTCATACGCTGCTGTATAAAGGAACACTGTTGCCAAAGCTATAATGCTGGTAACAATTATTAGAAACTATTTCTGTGAAAAATAAGCCAAACTCGATATAATAATGATAATCTCATTTTTTGGCTGCATAATAATAAAATTTTAATTATGTACATTTTTAATTTAGATGATTAATTCTTGGTAATAGGTTTGGACGCTCGCTTACTCAAGCGGGCGTTCATCGAGAGAAAATACGTTCACACGCTGCTGTATAAAAGAACACTGTTGCCAAAGCTATAATGCTGGTAACAATTATTAGGAACTATTTCTGTGGTAAATAGGCCAAACTCGATATAATAATCATAATCTTTTTTTTTGCTGTATAGTAATAAAAATTTAATAATGTTCATTATTAATTTAGAGGATTAATTCTTAGTAATAGGTTTGGACGCTCGCTTACTCGAGCGGGCGTTCATCGAGAAAAAATACGTTCACACGCTGCTGTATAAAAGAACACTGTTGCCAAAGCTATAATGCTGGTGACAATTATTAGGAACTATTTCTGTGAAAAATAGGCCAAACTCGATATAATAATGATAAACTAATTACTTTTTTTGCTGTATAATAATAACATTTTAAATATGTACATTTTTAATTTAGATTATTAATTCTTGGTAATAGGTTTGGACACTCGCTTACTCAAGCGGGCGTTCATCGAGAGAAAATACGTTCACACGCTGCTGAATAAAGTAACACTATTGCCAAAGCTATAATGCTGGTAACAGTTATTAGAAACTATTTCTGTGAAAAATAGGCCAATCTCGATATAATAATGATAATCTAATTTTTTTTGCTGTGTAATTATAAAATTTTAAATATGTACATTTTTAATTTAGAGGATTAATTTTTGGTAATAGGTTTGGACGCTCGCTTACTCGAGCGGGCGTTCATCGTGAGAAAATACGTTCACACGCTGCTGTATAAAGGAGCACTGTTGCCAAAGCTATAATGCTGGCAACAGTTATAAGGAACTATTTCTGTGGTAAATAGGCCAATCTCGATATAATAATCATAATCTCATTTTTTTTGCTGTATAATAATAAAAATTTAATTATGTACATTTTTAATTTAGAAGATTAATTCGTAGTAATAGGTTTGGACGCTCGCTTACTCGAGCGGGCGTTCATCGAGAGAAAATACGTTCACACGCTGCTGTAGAAAAGAACACTGTTGCCAAAGCTATTATGCTGGTAACAGTTATTAAAAACTATTTCTGTGGAAAATAGGCCAAACTCGATATAATAATGATAATCTCATTTTTTTGCTGTATAATAATAAAATTTTAATTATGTACAATTTTAATTTAGAGGATTAATTCTTGGTAATAGGTTTGGACGCTCGCTTACTCGAGCGGGCGTTCATCGAGAGAAAATATGTTCACACGCTGCTGTATAAAGGAACACTGTTGCCAAAGCTATAATGCTGGTAACAGTTATTAGGAACTATTTCTGTGGAAAATAGGCCAAATTCGATATAATAATGTTAATCAATTTTTTTTGCTGCATAATAATAAAATTTTAATCTTATAAATTTTTACTTTGGTAGATTAAAATTTAAGTAAAAAATATAACTATAATTAATGAAACCCACGATTTTAAATATGATTAAGAATTTTTTCAATTATGTTCTTTATTTTATGACATCCGCATATTACAAGAAATGCTGAAATCATAACACAAAAATTAATATTTATTTATTATTGAGAAATCGAATGATCTGATTGATTATTTTTTACAATTTAACAACACATCGATGACTCGTTTTCTAAAGTTAAATAACTTTTCTTTTTATTTAATGTCTTGCATATCGTGTTGTTGTTTCTGCGATATATTTTCTCTGTAGGGGTAAGATATTAAAGTGTGCATTCTTGCTGACGTTGGGTGAATTTATTAAAATGTATAGAAATATTTGTCAATAGTGTAATTTCTTCTTACTTACATCCACTGAGCTGGCCTTTAACAAAGTCTTCATTCTTTTCATGAAATTTTTCTGCCAAGCTCAAAAGCGATGCGACGAGGAAAATTTTCTTTAAAAATTCATGTACGAGACAAATTTTATGCAATTAAATCAGACACGTGGGGGATTCGGTAAGAAAATTTTATACCGAAATTATATTAAAAAAAAACATATGGTAAATATTTATTTGGACGATATCCCCAAATAAATAGAATGTTGTGAGTAATTTCGAGTTTTGACATTTTTAGGTATTTGAACTGTCATTAACACTGTGTGGGTTTACTCTTTCGAAAAGAAATGTTTCTATTTGAAAAAATGTTTCTATTTGAAAAGAAATCCACAAAGTTAATTGGAAAAGAGGTGAAAAATTAAACTCCATCAAATACCAAAAAGTAAGTAAGTAAGTAAAGTAAGTAAATAACAATATTATTTTAGCATTATTATAGTCTAATTATATAATGGCTGTCATGTGCCGGGAAATTATGAGTTAATAAGTTTTTCGTCTACATGCTCATATGGATAAAAAAATTCAGAAAATTTGCTGGTGACCATAGTAACAATGCCGAAATAAAGCATCCGATTGGTTGAAAATGACCGGTATAATTTTTTTATATAATTTATCATTATTACAACAAATTTGGCCCATTTCTCACATAAATAATTTCTAATGACTGTCAGCATTGTTATAGCTTTGGGAACAGTGTTTGTATATTGTATAGCAGCGTGTAAATGTATTTTTTCTCTTTGTAGTAAGCAAGCGTCTAAACCTATTGGCAAGGCAGTGTATAGTGGGGACATTTGAATTGATTGCAGCGCTCGCCCTGGTCAAATTTTTGTTAAATCATGCCTGATTTAAATGTAAACAATTAGATAGAATCTTAAAAATGGGGCCTAGTAGTTGTTGTGTAGTGTTAAATGTAAGAATGCCGGCAGAAATAGTAACTGCAAATTTTATACATTTCCGGGACTTAAAACAAGAGTTTACATGTAGTGGTTTACCCGTGTCAGGTAATAAAAATGTCTTAGTTGAAAGGTTAGTTTATTCATAAATACCCTGCAAATTAATAGGATTTCTTTGCTTACTTAAGTACGATACCTCAATGGCTAAATAGGTATCACGTTTGACAAGCAACACGAAGGTCCCGAGTTCGATTCTACAAAAACTTCAAGTACTTTTTTTTAATTAAAAATACACTTTTTATACTTACTTTCCAAGCTTTAAAATTATTTATTTACTATTAATATTGCACTTTACCTTTACGGTGCTGACCAGGTTTATATATAGTTATTTACGAAAAATAAATACATTTTATAAGTAATCTTACAGCTCTCCCATAGCTTTGAAGCATGATTTTATGCAGCCTTCAAATATCGTTGTCATCGCTGACCCTGCCAATTACCAAAAATTTAGTATTGTTTTGTGCGTCTACAGACAGGTCCACTGTAGTAGAAACATAGAAAACACTTAGGCGAATTGACTTACATTCGCCTGACTCGAGCTAGCGAAACAAAACTCGCAAAAACGATGCGATAAAAAATGTGGAATGTTTTTAAAGATTTAATTTTGAATTTAAATATTATTTGTTTTCTTGCAGACGCAGTCATTGCAAATACGTGGAAAGTTCTGTTGGAAACTCGTTTCTTCACTAAAAATAAATAATAGTGGACGTTTACGAACTTCGTGAAAAGGTTCAAATTGTAAAATGGTATTTCCAAGGAAAATCATATCGACAAATTTATGAATCTCAAGTTTAACTCAACATCGATATTGGTCTCGTAAAAACCTACACAGGTATTTTTAGGTTCGAACCCAGTATCCTCAAAAATTAAATATTTGGGCTGGTATGGTGGGAGAACACCTTATTGGACCATTTTTTATTGAAGGCAATTTAACTGCAGCAATTTATTTGGATCTATTACAACAACAAATTGTACCGGCAATTTGCCAATTATTAGGAGTAAGATTTGGTAATATCTGGTTTCAGCAAGATGGTTGTCCCGCTGACAATGGACGTATTGTTCAAGAATATTTGAACAATACGTTTCCTAACCGTTTCATAAGTGGACGTGGAACCATTTTGTGGCCCGCGAGATCACCAGACCTTGTTCCTAATGATTTCTTTTTGTGGGGTTATTAAAAAAAGGTTTATGGTCATGATAGGGCTAAAAATTTAGAAGAACTTCGAATAAAAATCGAAGAAGCTTTTCAAACTATCAGCCCTAATATGCTAACAAACGTTATATGGCGTTTTTACGATCGTTTGGGATATTGCCTTGCGCAAGAAGCAGGTTTGTTTAAATATTTATTATCATTTTATTGTAGAGTATTTTTTATGTTTATAATTATTTATTTTTTTATTGCGTACTATTTTAATTTTAGAAATGAGTTTTGGGTTTAGAGAGCTTACTTTTTATTTTGCTTTGGCAATTAATGAACTGATAAATAAAGCTGTTGGTATTTAATTCCCGATTTATAAATAACGGTATTAAGTATCAACTAATTTCTTAACAGATTAGACCGCATAAATTTATTGTTCTTAATTTTCAAGCGCGCCTTAAACCATACAACACACCCGTCCAAGAGCATATTACAAACTGAGATCTCGTTCGGTTAATCATGGATGTTTATCGATCGAAGCGGACAGTAGTAAATTTATCAGTTCCCTGCCTATGTTTCTACTACCCTGGACCTGTCTGAATAGTAAAAACTTTAATTGTTTTTAGTTATATCTAATAAACCAAACTTAACACATCTAATTCTGTTTAAACTCGATTCTGATAATGCTGTTCAAATTACTGCTTTAATGGTCATTTAGAAACTGGAACACTTAGTAAAATTAAACAATGTATGCATGTATATATCATAACTAAATTTCTTGACAGTGACAAGGGTTAGTTGAGAGAGCTTATTATGTGGCTATTCATAAAGGGATGCGACCCTTGTCACGGTTTAAAGTATGTAAAGTTTCTTAAAGCAAATTAATCACCTACTCTTAACAAACTGGGTACTGAGTTCTGTTAAGTCGGCTACTCCTAACATAATTTTTTAAATTCTAAATTCTATTCTCGGCACAGGTTAAATAAGTTATTATGTATTATGAAATTACTAGTGGTTTAAGTATAAAAAATTATTATATTTTTTATATCTGCCTTTTAGATACTTGTACAAAAATACTATTAATTAATTCAAAATACACAATTTTGATTTCAAAGCGTCAGTTATAGTTTAAAAATATTCTTAAAAATGCTTTATACATATGAGTAATGTAGCACATACATGAAATACAGAAAGCATTTTTTTTAATTTTTTCCAATCCTTCGTGGTCTAGAGCCCTTAGATAACAAAAACATGATTTACAACACAAATTTTTGATGTCTAGTGTGTAATTGTGCTATAAAAAAAATAAGAGAAATCTTTTAACCATTGTTTAATTTAAGCTACAAATTTTGTCAGAATGTGTTGGTCAAATAGGTTTCTACAGGGATTATTGTAGAAAAAATATAATAACAGTACGAGAACCAAAAGGAATTAAATCTGGAAAAATAATTAATTAGGACAAGATGTCATTTCGATAGATAACGGAAGTAACAAGCTCGTTAAGGGTTTTAATATGTAAAAAAATAATTTTAAAAACATGTTAACCGACTAAAATGGAACTTTCTAAATTGATTAGTTTTGACAAAGTCTCAATTTTAACAATTTCTGTGAGTCATTGACGCACGTTATTATGATTTCTTGAGGAGTTAAATGCAAAACAATTGTATTAAAGGAATATACCACACAGATTAATTAGGTATAATGATATGAAATAAGGTCTCAATTCTGACAAAATTTTGTTTATCATCTTTTTGGGAACACCTATGTTTCGATTTTTCGTTTTAGAGGCCCAAGAGATACTGTGCGCCAATTTCAAGATACCCTGTATAACGTTTCTATTTTATAACATGGTTTTAAACTTTTACTAAGGTTTAAAATCCTACAGATTAGAGGTTACTTATATTTTAATTTCTTACTTTAAAAAAATACCTCGATAAAAAATTATAAAAAGATTTAAACACAAAACATTTTTTTTAAATATATAAATGCACTTTAGACGATATATTTTAAATTTAATAAAAACAGATAATCGGTGAGCGCACTAAGTAAACCCTCTTAAGTACTTACTAGGTATAAACTTTTGCTTTTACTTTCAATTTTCCTTACTTGCAACAAGAATAAGCTTTATTAAGCCGCCAGTAGCGCTATATATATATATATAATATATATATATATATATTATATATATATATATAATATATATATATATATATATATATATAATATATATATATATATATATATATATATATATATATAATATATATATATAATATATATATATATATATATATATTTACATATTTCCATATATATTTATATATATATATATATATATATATATATATATTATATATATATATATATATATATATATATATATATAATATATATATATATATATATATATATATATATATATATATATATATATATATATATATATATATATATATATATATATATATATATATATATATATATAAATATATATTTAGAAATATATTTAGAAAGCCCGTCTAAAATTTTAAAGATAAAGATAAATGAAAAGCAACAATAAAAAAACAAAATACATTTTAAATGACTACTACTTCTAACTAAGCAATGAAACAAACAAAACATATGTAATTACTTTTTTTAAGTATTTTTAGGTACTTTTTAAGAGTTTTCAAGAAGTTTGGCGACAAACTTTAAATTCTTAAAATATATATATATATATATATATATATATATATATATATATATATATATATATATATATATATATATATATATATATATATATATATATATATATATATATATTATTTTTAGAATTTAAAGTTTAAGTCGCCAAACTTCTTGAAAAGCTCTTAAAAAGTAGCCTAAAAATGCTTTAAAAATAGTAATTACATATGTTTTGTTTGTTTCATTGCTTAGTTAGAAGTAGTAGTGCATTTAAAATGTATTTTGTTTTTTTATTGTTGCTTTTCATTTATTTTATTCTTTATGCTTTAAAATTTTGACAGGTCTTTCTAAATAAGAATATTAACTGATTTTTTGGATTTTAAGCTGGTTTATATTTACAAATCAATATTTTACAATTTCCATTGTAAAAGCAGAAAATAAAATTAAAAACTTTTTTTTAAATATAAAATTGGGTACTGACTAGTATACAAAATGCTTCAAACATTGTGATCCGGCTCGAATGTATATTTTGGTTTTTGTTTTCAACCGTGTACATTTTAGTGTTATAAACCTATTTTGTTAAAAGTTTTACGAATTTAAGTAACATATTGCCCCATGCTTTGGTGGCTCAACAAACAAGATTGAAAAGGAAAAGAAGTCTTTAAACATATTTAAATCTACATAAAGTAAACAAACAAGAACAGTGTAAACATATAATTGCAAATTTACAGGACAAAAAATGGTATGTAATCCGCAATGCGTCAGTCTGCATACCCAAAAATCTCCGGGGCTGGAAAGCATATTAACAATTATCCTTAAAAGCTATTTTTCTGCTCTTGTACCTATCCTTATTGGCATTTTATGACAAGATTTTTGTTCGGGAGAGCTGAAAGCCACCTGTGCGCAACATATGCTCAGAAAAGGGTTCAAAAGTGTCTTTTCGTGTTACTGATCCATATATTTTCTTAGTTTCTGCATTTTAAGCTACTTAAAAAACATATTTTACAGATAGTACGTATTTCAACATAAAAGCAGATTGTCTTTTATTGATTTGCATATCTAGAACAAGCACCATAAAGTCTAACATTTTTAATTAAGTAGCATGTGGCAAATTATTAATAAAACAAATACCAGAAAAGTGATGACAAAATATGGAAAAAATTGCCTGAAGCTACGCTACTGTTCCAGAATAGTAACAAAAAAATAAACTGTGAAAGGCTTTCGCGGCCATTGTCTAATGTTTCAATGGTTTTTGGGCTGTTAGGCCGGCGTTGATTGCCTGGTTAACTTGACGTTTCGCCAACGCATAAAGGAAGATCATTAGGCCACACGGTATACAGAAAACCCACACACACAGATCGCTATCTACATGGGGATTCCAACTACCACCCATGTCAGAAATATGGAGTCATTAAAACTCTAACAGAAAGGGCAAGAAGAATTTGCGAACCCGAAGCGCTAAACGCAGTGTAATGGATTCATGGTTGAAACAGAAGGCTAAGGAATAATCTTGAAAGGTTACTCACTAGTACTTGTTAGGTCATCAATCCAATGCACGTATCTAAAGCAATTGACCGTAAAGTGTTAAAGCATGTTATTATTTAAATATTAGTTTATATAACAATACTCATATATTTTTGTAAACTGTGTATATTAAATAATGTTTGTTTAATGTTTAAATATATATATATATATATATATATATATATATATATATATATATATATATATATATATATATATATATATATATATATATATATATATATATATATATATATAATAATTTATTTAAAACGTTTAAATTTAAAATTAGATACAAAGATACATTAGATACATTTAGATGCAGTAAGATAAGTTATTACTAAAAGCGTAAGAGGCATTTTATACTATTTTCACTAAACAGTTAATTGACGCAATTGAGTTATATAGCAGTCTTATCGACGATAATGGGCAAACCCATTGATTAATTACGTTTTAAAAACAAAATTAACGCAACATGCAAAACTAAGGTTAGAGAACTCGTATGGTACAGTGGAACAGCTAGTAGGGGGTATAAAAAACCGGTTGTTAACGAAAAAAACACCAGCAGTTTTATCGACTCAATTACATAACGCAAGACAAACGGCAGAAGTATCGACGATTACGCAAAGTTGATCGAGACACTATTGGTCGATCTAACGATAGCGCAGGCCGATAATAATACAGCCGCAATGGGAGTGTTGCGAGGGATAAACGAGAAAATTGCAGTAAACGCTTTTGCAAACGGACTTAGGAGTAACGAACTAAGGACTATAGTAAAGGCCAGGAATTACCAAAAATTAAAAGACGCAGTTTTAGCGGCTAGGGGAAAAGGAGCTAACAAAACACCCTCAGTCTAGTGTGTTTCAATGAAAGGCTCAAAAAAATTTAATTACAGGCCACATGGCCAGGGAAGAGGTAACAAAATAATTATCGCCCCTTTGATAATTATAGGCTAAACCTAAAGGCCAATAATCTAAATTACCAAAAGGGAACCAATACTAAAAACCACAGGTACACACAATGTAATCAGAACCGAGGTCGCGGTCATTACCATGGTCAAGGTCGAAACAAACCGGCGAACCGAGTGTATTGTGCTGACTTCTAGCGTTACAAACGATAATTCAAGTTCAAACGTAAGGCAGTTTTTTCGTGACCCACGAAAATAACAAGGTATCAAGTTGCTACTATAAACGCCTTAAATTACATAAGTGTTAATTATAATGGAAGAATATTATTGTTTTTAATTAACTCAGGTGCGAGCATTTTGTATTTTTGAGAACTCTTTAATTAATAATGAAAGAAAAACACTAGAACAAAACTAAAAATACAAGGAATAGCCGGATCCGGGCATTATCTATCGGTACCACAGAAATTAATTTTTCAATTAAGAATGAAAATTTTTCCAATAAGCTTGTTGTCGTAAAAAATTTCGATTTTCATATACAGGGAGTATTAGGTGTAGATTTTCTTTTTAAATATTCAGCAATAATTAATTACGAAACATTTTCAATTTCTTAAAAAAATAAGAATGGGATATAAAATGTAGGCCACTACAATCCAAATATGATTATTATACTATTATTCCCCCGAGATGCGAAGTAATTAAATATTGTTACACGGATGAAAGATATGAATGCGTTGTGATGAATTATTTAATATGTGAGGGAGTAATTGTAGCAAGTACCTTAGTAAAACCAGAAAATAACGAAATTCCGGTACGAATAATGAATGTAAACGAACGAGAAATTAGGGGTAAAAAATTTTCAGCCAAAGCTAAATAAACTAACAGATTACGATGTAAGGCAAGTTTGAAAAAAGTGAGATATCGGTCCAAAGGGTAGAAAAAGTGCTTAATCTGATACAGACACTCAGCAAATATCGAGGAAAGTGACTCAATCCATAGCATTTGTGTTATACAGACATTTTCAATTTCTTAGAGGAGGATCCTTTAACAGTAACCAATGCCTATCAGCAAAAATATGGGCTAAAAGAAGATGCACAACCTGTATATATCAAGCCATACAGATTACCACATGCACAAAAAGAGGAAATACATAAACAAATCGGCGAAATGGTTACGAAAAGGCATCAAGAGGAAACAAGGACGGAATGGTCTTCAAATTTTGCTAATTGTGCCGAAAAAGCAAAAATGCTCTGTTTAAATTGAAAAGAATAATACATTAAAAAAAAAATACTTATTTAAAAAATTAAAAGTCTTATCCTAGAACTTTTTAGTGTTTTTATTACTGCCCATATAAAAATTAGCAAAATTAATTCAAGGAAATTATAATTTTTTAATTAAAAAAGTAATTTAAAGAAAACAAAAAAATGGTTAATAACAGTGTTTAAGTTATCCAAAATCAAAATATTTTATAAAACTGTTTACTTTTAATGATGGTTAGTTAGAAATCAATTCTAAAAACCTAATAAATGAATAAAGGATACTAAATTATCTTTATCTAAAAAATTGATTAAAATACTTATAATTTTTTTAAAAAGAATCTAATTTTTGCTTTTCCGATTATATTTATTAAGAAAATAAAATAAATTGTTTAAAACAAAAAAAATTGCAAAAAATTACAATAGTCAAAACCTTTTTTATTCCCCCTTTTGTACAGAAATTTTTGGTTAAAATCAAATTATTCTTTATTTTGCGGTCTTATTAAAAATATTTATATATACCTTTATCTAGACAAGTTACTACAACTGACCACAACTAACCACAATAGGCAAATAATTCCACTACAATTATTATTTTATATTCAAATCTATTTCTGTGGGAACAAAAAAACAATAAGAGATAGACTTTAGGTTAGCCCAAATAAATTATTTTTTAAAAAAGTTTCTCTTTAGAAGTGAGTTAGTTTTAAATATCCTTCATAATACAAAAATTATTAAACAAATCTTAAAATCTTATAAATTAATTAGGTATACTTTTTAAAATGTACCGTAGTATCTCTAACAAATTACGAAATAAGATAAAGGCAAAAATTAACTTTTTTTTAATAAATTTTTAAGTTTTCTTGACCTAAATGAAAAATGTTAGAATTTTTTTCTAATAATAGTAATTGGAAAGGGGGCATGAGAAGTTAAAAGATATATTCAAGGAAACAGTCAGTCTCTGCTTAATAATTTTAAGTTACTTAACCCAAAATGCTTTGTTTAAATTGAAAAAAATAATAAATAAAAAAAAAATTACTTATTTAAAAAATTAAAGTCTTATCCTAGAATTTTTATTGTTTTTATTATTTGCCCATATAAAAATTAGCAAACAATTCAAGAAAATTATAATTTTTTAACAGCAAGTGACTTGTGAGAACAAAAAATAATAATAAATAGTGTTTAAGTTATCCAAAATCAAAATATTTTTCTAAAATTGTTTACTTTTAATGATGGTTAGTTAAAAATCAATTCTAAAAACCTAATAAATGAATAAAGGATACTAAATTAATCTTTTTATCTAAAAAAATTGATTAAAATACTTATAATTTTATTAAAAAGAATCTAATTTTGTTTCTTCGATAATATTTATTAAGAAAATAAACAAATTGTTTAAAACAAAAAAAAAATTGCAAATATTACATGAATAAAACCTTTTTTTTCCCCTTTTGTACAGAAATTTTTGGTTAAAATCAAATTATTTTTTATTTTTCGTCTTATTAAAAATATTTATATACCTTTTTATCTAGACAAGTTACTACAACTGATCACATCTAACCACAATAAGCAAATAATCCACTAAAATTATTATTTTATTTTCAAATCTATTTCGTGGGAACAAAAAACAATAAGAGATAGACTTTAGGCTAGCCCAAATCAATTATTTTTTAAAAAAGTTTCACTTTAGAAGAGAGTTAGTTTTAAATATCCTTCATAATACAAAAATTATTAAACAATTCTTAAAATCTTATAAATTAATTAGGTATACTTTTTAAATTTACTCGTAGTATCTCTAACAAATTACGAAATAAGATCAGAAACAAAAAATTTAACCCTTTTTTTTAAAAAATTTTTTTAAATTTTTTGACCTAAATGAAAAAAGTTAGAATTTTTTTCTAAAAAAAGTAATTGGGAAAAGGGGGCATGAGAAGTTAAAAGATATATTCAAGGAAATATCAGTTCTGCTTAATAATTTTGAGTTACTTAACCCAAAAAAGCTTGTTTAAATTAAAAGAATAATAAATTAAAAAAAAAAAACTTTTTTTAAAAAATTAAAGTCTTATCCTAGAATTTTTAGTTTTTTATTATTTGTCCATAAAAAATTAGCAAACAATTCAAGAAAAAAATTTTTTAAAAGCAAGTGACTTTTGAGAACAAAAAAAAAATAAATAGTGTTTAAGTTATCCAAAATCAAAATATTTTTCTAAAATTTTTACTTTTAATGATGAGTTGAAATTAATTCTAAAAAACCCAATAAATGAATAAAGGGTATAAATTAATCTTTTTTTTAAAAAAAATTTATTAAAAAATTATAATTTTATTAAAAAGAATTAATTTTTTTCTTTTCCGATTATATTTAAAGAAAATAAAACAAATTGTTTAAAAAAAAAAAAAAAAATTGCAAAAATTTCATAAAAAAACCTTTTTTTTTCCCCTTTTTTTACAGAAATTTTTTAAATAAAAATTTTTTTTTTTTCGTCTTATTAAAAATATTTATATCTAGACAAGTTTAAACTCCACAACTAACCCAATAGGCAAAAATCCACTAAAATTTTTATTTTTATTCAAATCTATTTGTGGGAACAAAAACAATAAGAGATAGACTTTTGGTTAGCCCAAATCAATTATTTTTTTAAAAAATTTCACTTTAGAGGAGAGTTAGTTTTAAATATCCTTCATAATACAAAAATTATTAAAAATTTTAAAATCTTTTAAATTAATTAGGGATTTTTTAAAATTTCGTGATTCTAACAAAATTTCGAAATAAGATCAAAAGGCAAAAAATTTAAATTTTTTTTAATAAATTTTTAAGTTTTTTGACCTAAATGAAAATGTTAGAATTTTTTTTTAAAAAAAGTAATTGGAAAAGGGGGGAAAAAGAAGTTAAAAGATATATTCAAGGGAAAATGTCTTGCTTAATAATTTTGTTTCTTAAAAAAATGTTTGTTTAAATTGAAAAAAAAAATAAATTAAAAAAAAATTTTTTTATTTAAAAAAATTTAAAATCTTATCCTTGAATTTTTAGTGTTTTTATTATTGCCCATATAAAAATTAGCAAAATTTTTAAGAAAATTATAATTTTTTTAACAGCAAGTACTTGGAGAAAAAAAATAATAATAAATAGTGTTTAAGATCCAAAATAAAAATTTTTTTTTTAAAATTGTTTACTTTTTAAAAGGTTAGTTAGAAATCAATTTAAAACCTAATAAATGAATAAAGGATATAAATTAATCTTTTTTTCTAAAAAAAATTTATTAAAATATTATAATTTTTTAAAGAAACAATTTTTTTTTTTGATTATATTTATTAAGAAAATAAAATAAATTGTTTAAAACAAAAAAATTGCAAAAATTACGAATAAACCTTTTTTTCCCCCTTTTTACAGAAATTTTTGGTTAAAATCAAATTATTCTTATTTTTCTCTTATTAAAAATATTTTATACCTTTTTTTCTGAAAAATTCAAACTGACCAAACTAACCCCCCCTAGGAAAAAATCCACAAAAATTTTAAATTTTTTATTTAAATCTATTTCGTAGGGAAAAAAAAAATAAGAGATAGACTTTAGGATAGCCCAAATCAATTATTTTTTTAAAAATTTCACTTTAGAAGAATTAGTTTTAAATATCCTTCATAATACAAAATTATTAAAAAATTTAAAATCTTATAAATTAATTAGGTATACTTTTTAAAATTTTTGTAGTATCTCTAACAAGTTACGAAATAAGATCAGAAAGGCAGAAATTAACTTTTTTAATAAATTTTTTTAAATTTTCTTGACCTAAATGAAAATGTTAAATTTTTTCAAAAAAAATAATTGAAAGGGTGCATGAGAAGTTAAAAGATATATTCAAGGAAATAGTCAGTCTCTACTTAATAATTTTAAGTTACTTAACCCAAAATGCTTTGTTTAAAATTAAAAATAATAAATTAAAAAAAAAAATTATTTAAAAAAATTTAAAATCTTATCCTAGAATTTTTTGTGTTTTTTTATTGCCCATATAAAAAATTTGCAAACAACAAGAAAATTATAACTTTTTTAAAGCAAGTGACTTGTGAGAACAAAAAAAAATAATAAGTAGTGTTTAAGTTATCCAAAATCAAAAAATTTTTCTAAAAATTGTTTTTTTTTAATGATGGTTAGTTAGAAATAATTTAAAAAATAATAAAAAGAATACAGGATACTAAATTAATCTTTTTTTTCTAACAAAATTATTAAAATA
>JAHBCN010015569.1:0-20884 GCA_019359885.1 Listronotus oregonensis
CTCTAGAAGGTACATGCTTGAAGGATGATTGAAAGAACTACTAAAGAAATAAGTAGTTCAAATAAAATTGCACCGGCAACACCGCTTTATCCATGGAGAGTAAAGATAAGGAGGACCATCTCTGTGTTACAAAAATGGCCCTCAAATTGCAGTAAATTAAGATGGCTTTGTGTTCCAGAGATTCTTTTTTTAACTTCACTTTATATATTGCGGTCAAGTTCATTGTTTCACATCTTTGAATATAAGTTCTTTATTCAAAGGTTCACATTATGCCATCCGCTCTTTATTTAATGCTATTCTGGGGCCACTTTTTGAGCCAAACAGCCATAGGAGATTGTGCTCCTTGTCTTTAGTCTCCATTGTTCTATCTCAAACAAAATATATTTGAGGTTAGTGTATGTTACGGACGTATATTTTAAAAACAAAATCATTTTAGGTAGTAAAAAAAACAGTTATATTTTTATTGTATAATGTCTTCAGACAGTGGCTCTGACAGCGAGTCAAATAGGAAGTGCAAGTCCAAATCAGGGGGTTTCTTCCCCTGGAGAAAGAGAAGGCAGAGCACATTCAACTTCACCAGAATACGATGCTGATAAGTCACAAATAGGTACTTCAGAACGTGCTGGAAGTAGGCAATCTGCCAGGTCAGGAAGTGGCTCTAGATCTCGATCTGGTAGTGCTGCTTCAGACAAATCTGGTTCCCAGAGGTCTCAGAGCCCAGCTGGCTCACATAGATCTGGTTCGGTGGCATCTAAGAGATCAGGATCTGCTGATTCTAAAGCATCAGTGTAAGTGAAATATTAAAACCGTTTATTTATATTTATTATTTGTGTTCTTTAATAAACAGTCTATATAAAGCCAATCTAAAACAGTTTCTTTATATTTATTTAGTAAAAACAGCTTATTCTTCTTCTTCTTTTCTAGGAGCCGTCTTGATTCACTACTGGAGGCAGCGCAGCCTCTTGGGCTTTTTGTGTCTAATCTCCCATTATCTTGTATACCAATCCTCTTATAAGTCTTGTTCCTTCTACAAATCTTTATAACTCCAAGACTTGTTGCTTGATATATTCCTGTGGGCTCATTTTCAGTTGCCCAAATATTGCCTGTCTTTTGTGATTCAAAGATTCACATTCGCACAGTATGTTTCTTCCCCCTCGTCACACATTCTGCAACTTGGGCTCTCATTGTATGAGCCTATCTTGTGTAGGTGTTCTCTTAGGTTATTGTGCCCTTTTAGCAACCCTACTGTTATACAAAGTCTTTTCCTACTTTGTCTGAGTAGTTCTTCCTTCGTTCTTTTGGATGGGCCCTTTTTGAAGCTCTTTCCATGTCTTAACACAGCTAAAATTGTTTATAGTACAATCAAGTTTTATACCATGCTCACTCTGCTTTTTAGTTGTTTTTTTTCATAATTAGCACCTATGTGTGCTGGTATCAGAAGACTAATATTAGATCACATTTATATAAAAAGTAGATTACAGTGGTAATTTACTTTTCTGACTACCACGTAAACAGAAGAAACAAAAGTACTGGTGCCAAAGCAAAAAACGATTTCATAAATGGTACCCTAATTTCCATTTATTTTATTTGAGCTTCTAATGTGTATTTTTAAACAAATCAAAGATTTGAATGCTTTTTTACAGGGAACTATGCTTTTTTCCTGAAATAATTTGAAAACATTGAAAATGTAAAGAAAACTGTAACTGGGTCATACACATATAAAACATTTAAATAATTTCGGTTAGAAAGTATAGATGCTAAATGTCCAAATATAGATAAATCTGAGGTTTCTAAAATAAGAAAAAAAACAACAGATTTTCTGAGAGTGCTCAAGTAATATAATAACATAGTAACAAGTCTTATTTAACACTTGGTTTGTTATCATCATTACATACATGTATATATTACTAAAATTTAACGCTAATGTCCTTAACACATATTCCTTGTTTTTACTAAAGAAATATAGTTTTTTTGGAACAGACATTATGCAAGTGTATATCAAATTTTCTTTTCCGAAATAAACTTCAATATTTTGGTAATAAATTGTGCTCCATTTTATAATTTCACAACATATTTATCTTCTCACTACTTCATACAGTCTATTGGGGTTATCAATCTCGGCCCAACAACACATGCATTGCCTTCTCTGTTGCACTTAATGTTTACTTGTATTGTTCATATAACATGCAAAAAACTTGAAATGTATGAGTTTTCATTACTGAATGTGTATTATAGAAAGATGTATTTTGAGGTGTTGAATACTGTAACTAATTACGCAGAAAATATTTTAGTAAAATTTCAACTAAGCTTTTGGAATATTTGGAAAAGATTCTTTTGGGAAAAAAAAATAAAATAGATGAGATATATATTGATCTGAGGAATTCAATATAGACCATTAATTTGCTAGGATTAGGTTTTTAGATATTTTGCAGTCAAGAAATATGCATATTATATTATTAAGCAAATATATGCCAACTTGTAGTTAAAATATAGTTTTCTGTATCATTAAACTATCTCAAAAATGTGATTTATCTTTTTATCCAGAGATTATTTGTTTGGAGAAATGTATTTGTATAGAAACAACTTTTTTTAGTTGTTTCTTAGTTTTATATTTATGAAAAAAAGTGATAAAAAATATCAATATAGATAAAGAAGTGGCTGCAAAGCAGAATGGAAGAGGTTTAAGAAATAAGTTTCAAGACCTTAAATTGTAGGTTAGGTTTATGTTTTAATTTACTGATATATTTTCTGAAAGTAAATTAAAATTTCACAAAAAAAAATATGGAATAGGTATGTATTTGATTTATTTAAGATAATATTTTTTGGCCAAACCGACACTACCGATTCTAAAAATTATTTTGCTCTCACAGATTGTCTTAATTTTCTTATTGAAAATATAGAACATGTTAAGAGTTTTATTGTGAAAATTTGAGTTGAAAATATTTAGTGAGTAAAACACAAAATTGTTATCTATTGTTTACATTTTAGACAAAATAAATAATTTTAGGAATAATTCTTTTATTCTTTATCACAAACCATAATAATATTATTATAATTGTAAGCTTTCTTATATGGAAGGTGTTTTAAACTCCCTTAAACACAAACATGTGTCTAAAATAAAAAGGTTAGTTAAGTATAATTTTTAGGTCTGGTTCAGCTTCTAATAGGTCTCGTTCTGGTACTCCCGCATCTAAAAGGTCTGAGTCATCTGAATCTAAAAGATCAGAATCAGCAACATCGGGAAGGTCAAAATCCCAAACTTCTCAACGGTCTGGGAGTGCCCATTCTCATAGGTCAAGGTCTGGCTCAAGAAATTCACAAGGTTCCAGAAAATCAAGGTAAAAAAATAAACTTGATCACTTGATATTATTCACTATTAACTTATATTAAAAGTCTATGTTTATTCAGTGAAAATTACACGAGTTTGTTTTGGATGCAATCCAGTCTATTTATGTGACAGATATAAAATGATGACCAAAATAATGCTATCATGTTTATAGTTGTTACCAAATAGTAAAATTCACCTGCTATGTTGCAACAAGTTTTTATTAATAACATGTTTAAAATAGTTTTAAATAGTGTTTAAGAACATCAGTTAATGACCTGTCAGATACATCAATTGTATTTTTCTTAATAAATAACAAAAAAATAAATAATATTTTTAATAATAAAAAATTGATACATTTTCATATTTTTAATATTATATGTATATAATTATTTAATAACTCATTTTATCTATTTATAAGATATTAGTTATGTATCTTGTTTTTAAAGATCAAGATCTAGAGTATCAGCACATTCTGGGTCCCAGAGATCTAGGTCGGCTTCATTAGACTCTAAAAAATCTGACCATTCAAGACATTCTGGATCTCATCATTCCAAAAAGTCTGCTTCTCCCCGTTCTCAAAGGTCTGGATCACATCATTCTGACAGATCTGGATCACATCGTTCTCAAAGGTCTGGATCACATCATTCTAGAAGGTCTGGTTCACATCATTCTAGAAGGTCTGGATCCCAACGTTCTAGGTCTGGATCAGCTGAATCAAAAAGGTATTACAGCAACATAGAACTTCTTAAGTATTTTAAATTGTATATTTATTATTTCCTTTAGAAAGTCCTGAGGAGTTCATGTTTCTAGGTCCGGATCTAATGAATCAAAAAACTGTAAAAGGCACTCTATAATGGCAGATTAAGTCTGCATAAATATGTTTATTTTCGTTTGAGAATGACAGCTGAACAAAAAATATGTTGTATTGGCTCAAAAAGTCAATAACTATTATTACAAACACAATTATTCAATGAGGAGGCTTTCACTTTTTTTTTATAACATACTTAAATAAAAATAAACAGATTGCCTAAAACCTTTTGTATAAAAGTACCTTTAAATTATTTTAAATTGTGCAACAAATTGATTGAAGACATTTATATTATCAATTCTTAATGTCAATATATCATAAATTTTTAACAAAATATAATTTTAAAAATTTTGATTAGGTCACCATCTGCAGCATCTAAAAGATCTGGCTCTGCAGGATCTAGAAAATCTGTATCACCTGCTTCAAGAAGATCAGGATCACATCGTTCCCGATCCGGATCAGCCGAATCAAAAAAGTCGGGCAGGTATGTACAGTAATAATATTTTGCCGTGGCAAAATATTGTAACTTTTCAATGAGATCTTGGTCTGCTGCATCTAAAAGATCCGGATGTGCAGGATTGAGAAAATCTTTATCACCTGCCTCCAGAAGGTCTGGATAAACTAAATCAAAAAAGATTGATAGGCATATGAAAATACAATTAAACTTGCTACTTTTTAGACAAAGATTGGGATCTGCAGGATCAAGAAAATCTGTATCACCTGCTTCTAGAAGATCTGGTTCTCATCGTTCAAGGTCTGGATCAGCAGAATCAAAGAAGTCTAGAAGGTATATTTTTTGTATTTTATTTTTGGATATTTAACTGTAATATCTAAAACGTATTTAATTCAGCTCAGTTAGTTTTGTATAACTTTTTTGTTAGATTTTATTTTCTACATAGAAGGTTAAGTTGAAAAAAAAAACAGAAGTCATAAGTTTAAATTAAAAATATTTTATTACGACAATATTTATTTGTGAAAACCTTTTAAAGTTATAATTGATCATTTTCTTAGCTTTTGTATAAGGATTAAAGATTTTTTTTATATCTTTTTTAAACATAATCTTTAGAAAAAAGTTGAAAAGAATTAAAATGTGGGAAAAAAATCCTTTTCTAGTTATTTCTATTACATTAAATTTTTCTCATTGTCTAGATCCCAATCTGCAACATCAAAAAGATCTGGATCTGCAGGATCAAGAAAATCCGCGTCACCAGCTTCTAGACGATCTGGTTCCCATCGTTCTAGATCTGGTTCAGCTGCCTCTAAAATATCAGAATCAAGAAGATCCGGATCTGCAGCATCAAGAAAATCAAGAAGCCCTAGTGCAGGCTCCCATAAATCAAAATCCAGGTATATTTTATTTTTTTGTAGGTCAGCATAATGGGTGCTGTGAAAAATATAAAGTCTGTTTCGGCCATTGTTGAAGGATAACACAGATATTATAATAATATAATATTCAATTACTTTATCAACAGAGGTGTTGATTAGCGTTATCGATAAAACGCTGTTTATTTCCGTTTATCATATGAGATCAAACAGCCCTATTTATTATTTACAGTACCAGAGAAATAATTATATATATTTAAGATCTAATGGTGAAGATATAGAGAGACTTAAATGTGGTTCTTCCTCTTTTTACCTCACACTGTAAAAATTGCAGACCAACGCCAACGTGTGCATGTGCAGTTCGCCCAGCACTAAGTGTTTCAATAGTTAAAATCAAATATAGTGTCGGCAACCCTGAAAAAATTTGCTTGAGGCTGGACAGGGCCACACTCCCAATGATTTTAAAACTAAATAAGTTAACCAAAAACAGAAATATGTTGGATTTTTAATTTTTGCTTTGAGATTGTTATACTATTAGGTTTATTTCAGGTTTGTAGTTATTTATAAGAAAAACAGGTTTGTTTTACTTATCGGGTCCATCGCCGATTTTAATATTTGGCATTCAGGGGTTTTTGTGGCGCTGATCACAAATGTGATGTTAGTCACTTATGAAACACTAGATTTAAGTTATGAGGCCTCACTTTGTCCTGACCTCAAAGTTCTTCTTCTTCTTCTCTAGGAGCCGTCTTGATTCACTACCGGAGGCAGCGCAGCCTTTCGGGCTTTTTGTGCCTAATCTCCCATTATCTTTTATACCAATCCTCCCATTAATCTTCTTCCGTCTACAAGTCTGTATAACCCCGAGACTGGTTGGTTGATATATTCCGGTGGGCTCATTTCCGGTTGCCCAAATAATGCCTGTCTTTTGTGATTGAAAGCTTCACATTCGCACAGGATATGGTAGGCTGTTTCTTCCCCCTGGTCGCACATTCTGCAACTTCGGTTCCCATTGTATGAGCCTATCTTGTGTAGGTCTCCTCTTAGGTTATTGTGCCCTGTTAGTTACTGTACTGTCTGTCTGACTGAGAAGTTCTTTCTTCGTTCTTTTGGATGGGCCCCTTATGAAACTTTTTCCATGTCTAATTCTACTGAGATATCCCCAGTATTCCTCGTGTTTGTTTTGAATCCCTTCCCTGGTTTGCCCTCGTGCTGTGGTTTTGGTCACTCCAAGGGCAGGTTCTGGTCCAAATTTTAGTGTGGATGAACCCTGTCTCGCCCGAACGTCCTGTACCCACAAGAGAGTTACCCTGTTGCGTTCTCCCAGGACTTCCAGTTGTTTTTGGCATTCCCATGTCAGATGGACGTTACCTTGGGGTTTACTAGTGCCCCCAGTGATGCTTAGCTGTCTGTTTTATGCAGATCCGCTTGTTTTTATAAGCCCTCCTGTTATTTTCTTTTGCACAGTGCAGTAAAGCATATATTTCCGTTTGAAATACACATACCTCAGAGTTAAACAATACTTTCTGCCTAAAATGTCTTCTTCTTAAAACTAGCTACACCAAAAACTAATTGGTTTTATGATAAAACACTAATTCAAAAAAAAAAAATTACCAGTATTTACAAATTATTAAAAAAAGCGCCTCCAAAAATTCCTAAAATTTAAAAAGTTAATGGCTTTTGTCAATTGTTTCACGCTTTCTTCTTGTACCAGTATATGGAAGGTATCTAGATAATTTCAGTGGCTTGTTTTAAAAATAAAATAAGATATTAAGGTGTTTTTTATTAAATTAATGACTGAATAATTATGATAATGAGTTTATTCTATAAAATAATACGTGTTTTATCATAAAACTATTTAGTTTACGTGTAACCAATTTTAAAGGGGAAGAATATTTGGGCAGAAAATATTCTGCAGTTTCGAGGTTGTCAAAGAACTTAAAAATTGAGTATTTCCGCAATAACCGACTTCGAATTCTAGATCAGCGCCCCAGTAAAAAAAAAACATTATTGAAAATCGATCTAGTTTGTAGGCAAGGGCAATTCTATATACCACGAATATAAAGTCAAGAAAGAATATACCAAAACTTCAGTTTAAGTATTATTATTATTTTAGCTTAGGACATTATATCCAACAAAGAAATTATACTTTGCATGTTCTCTTAATATATAAAATCGATTCAGAGTGTTAAACCAGGTCCTGTTCATTGATTTGATGCCATCTGTAAAACCTTATTGCGCACGCGCACTCTTGTTCTTAATTTTTTTTCCATAAGTGACAAATGTAGAAATCTATTCCTTTTGGGCAATTAATTTATTATTTGGTTAACTATTCAGTCTTATAAATAGCTTCTTAAAAATATAATTAAAAAAAATCCAGGCCTGCGTTTAAAATAGATTATATTAGAAAAATTAATCATAGTGAAAAAATGGATCACGCCCTTTTGTAGAAAAGAAACTGTAAACAATTTTCACATGGTAGATTTTAACACATATATCAATATCACAAATATCTTAAATCTTAGAAGCAATTTGACCATAATACAAACGCTCTTTGTAGACTTAAAAAAACAACTTTTCTTAAACTTATGGAGCGTGAGCCCCCCGCAAAAATTTGGTACAATCGCGCAACAGAATAAAATGTTTTTAAAACGATTGTATGCACAGTCTTCAGTAATAAAATCCCTACTTGCCTACTTAAAGTAGTTTCTAAAAATAATTATATTATTTCTACAGTGAAATTTTTGGACCGTAAGCATCCCGATAACGCAACGGCTTAAAATTATTCCTAAAATTTACTTTAAAGTTAGTAAATAAAAGTAATGTATCAGTGCCCTATTAAAACCTGTTCTAATGTTTAGCACAACCTTTTTTCCATTTCTTTTTGGTACGTTCATATACCTATCGCGCAAGTTTTTAATTGCATCGATGGATCCAGCGCATTAAGCGCTAATTATAAACCGTTTTTAAACTACCACTAGAAAGTGCGATGGATTTCATCAAAGCGTTTTTACAAAATACTTGAGGAAAAAATATAAATAAATACGGAAGAGAAACAGAACAATCAGCTAAGCAATGACAGTTGCAGAACAAACAAAAAAGCATTTTTAAACATTTCGTTAATTCGTTCCATCAGAACTTCTCATGACGTCATTTGACGTTCAGCGTACTTTTTATCGATGGAATAAAGAACTTGCCCCAGCTTAGATTTAACACTAAATTAAAGTTTAAACGTTATTCCATCAAAAAAAAAAAACAATAAGTGCCACGTCTATGCCTGTTCAGAATACCTGCCAGGACGCTTGATATTTTTCAATGTTTCAATGCTAGTGTAACAATCGTTTACTTTTATCATAGTAAAACTACCGAAGAGCAATTAGAGCAGGAGCAAGCGATGCACAGCTCTGCTTTTATTATATGTTTAGGTACACAGAAAAAAAAACTTGTATGGATTAAATAAAATTGTTGAGCACTATAGGGACAGCTAAAAACTTGTCTGTTATATCCTAAAATTTATACTAGAATTATCTTAAGTAGCTTCAAAAAAAGTTTGTTCCAATATATATCTTTATTTTGTTAAATAGAAAGTAAAACTGCTATAGTAGATACATTTTAGTTTTATTAAAATAATATGTCATCTAAATAAGATAAGTATTTTACCTGGTGTAGTAAAAAGACTTTGCTAAGTTAGATAGGCTCAATTACCGATTTTAATCACTATCTATCATAGAATATTCTAGGAAAAACGTGAAAAAATTTGATTACTCTCAACTTTCACCATGTTGAATTTCCCTGAAGCAAAAGATTTTATGTACAATTTATGTCACTTCAATTCTCACCTGAGCAGTGTGGATGGACAATCAATGATAATACAATTGAGCCTCATTGTTCGAGGATAATCTAATACCTCTGTTAGCTGAGGATATAGTTAAGGTAGAACTAGATGACGCAGATCGTAATGAAATGATAATGATGATCATGATGACTATAAAGATTATTGTAACGAAAATAATAATGATAACAATGATCATGACTATAATGATCACGATGATCATAATGATAATGATCCCGACAATCATCACGATAATTATGACGTTTATGATGATATGTCATAAAAAAAATGTATATGCGTATTTAAGAATATGTTTAAGATATGTTTATTTTTATTTATTTCAGTGTAGTGTATATAGGAAAAATTCCATTATATTATAAGTTTGTACTTTGTTGAATGTTAAAATAAATGGTGAAACTTCTTTTAAAATAATTGTTATTGTTCGTTAAATAATTATTTATTACTAAATACCATTGTAATATCTTACATTAGTAATAGCATAAGACTAAAAAATATGAAGCTTTCCGTCAGGTATTTTGAACAGGCATAGACGTGGCACTAATTTTTGTTCTGAAGAACGTTTAAACTTTAGTTTAGTGATAAATCTAAGCTTTACGCGTTAAATAAATGTGCCAAAAAAAAATTACAACAAAAAGAGAACAGGTTTTAATAAGACACTGATAAATAACTTTTTTTGTTACTAACTTTAAAGTAAATTTTAAGAAGAATTTCAAGCTGTTGCGCTGTCGATGTCGGGATAGTTACGGTCCAAAAATTTCACCATAGAAGTAATATAATTATTTTTAGAATCGACTCTACCTAGGCAGGTAAGGATTTTGTTACTGTACATACAATCATTTTAGAAATATTTTATCCTGTTTCGAGATCGTAGCAAATTTTTGCGGTGGGCTCTTGGCCTAATAACAAATATTATACCTCTTATGGTATTTTTTTCTTGGTCAGATCTAAATCAAAATCGAGAAGCAGATCTAGATCTAATAGTCCAAACCTACAAATAGATGAGCAAGGTTCTCCCGGGAGTGATAAGAGCAATAAGAGACAGAGAGACAGTTCAGAAGAGAAAGAAACGAAAAAGAAAAGTAGAATATTAGATTCAGATAGTGATGAAGATGGTGGTGGAGGTGATAAAGGTAATTATAATGGGACAGTCTACTTATATTTAAAGTCTAAGTCTAAGTACTGTGGTTGTCTGATATGAACTAGGAGGATATATATTTAATATGGATTCTACAGATAAAAACACCTATTTTACTTTTAGGGTTAAGCGCAGCTGCTATTTTTGGTGATGACGCTGACGATATAAGTGATGATAGTGACAATGAAAAGGAAAAAGATGCCTTAGATAAAGAGGAATCTAGACGAAGTAGAAGCAGAAGTAAATCCCGCAGTAGATCAAGAAGTAGATCTAGAAGCAGAAGTAGAAGTAGGGAAAGGCTGTCTGGAGATGAAGAAGTTAGGCGAGTTGGTGATGAGGTAGGAAAAAGAACATGATAGTTATACTACTAGTCTTGTCTTAGTACCGGTTTTATATATAAGTATAAACTAAAAGACAGATTCAATATATTTCTTTTCCTATAACATTAGGTAACAGTACAAATAACAAAATATTTTATCTATTATACAAAAAATAGTTTAACTGTACTTATAAATATTAAATGTATTTTAAATTTAGACTATGTTTCATCAAAATTTAACATTTCTTGTTATCCCAGATTTTGTAAGGTAGAGAATTATATTAGTTGTTTTACATTTACTTTTTTTTACTTAAACATTTTATAGTTTTATAAAATTTTAGTCAATAATGCATATATTGACTCCTAAATGCTTAAAGTTTTATTTAAGGTAGGAGGTTTTGGCAGTCTAAAGTAATACACATGATTTTTTGATTTTTTGAAAAGTTTTTTATTTTTTTAACAGTGACAACTTATCAGCACCCTAATATCGATATATTATTAAAATAAAACCATTTATAACTACATATATAGTCTTCTGATATATCATTATTATTTAAATTTATGTTAGGGCGAAGACAAAGAAAATGAACCAGAACCTATCCCCGAAACTAGGATTGATGTAGAAGTACCTAAAATTACTTGTGATCTAGGAAGAGACATAAATTTTGTTAAATTACCTAACTTCTTGTCTGTCGAAACAAGACCATTTGATCCTGAAACTTACGAAGATGAAATCGACGAAGAAGAAACTTTGGATGAAGAAGGTAATATTCTTTTAACGAAAATATTACAATCTAATATATCGAGTTAACCAAAGTGTCGTTTTTAATTGGATTAGGACACATCATATTTTTTTAAATTAAGGTTTTCAATTAAAAATTGACTTTCCTTTTCCTTTCGAAAATTTTGTAAAAGGAAAATATGGAAAATTAGCTTATTTCAATATATTTTTGTTCAAGTTTACAAGAAGCCAAAAATGTTCATAAGCAAATTTATACCTACCTAAAAAGGGTTAGTCATATTGTAGAATTTTTATATGCTAAAAAAGAATTATTCAAAAAGCTTTAAGGAAAAAAATGTGTGTACAATAAGGATTATTAAAAAAAAGGTTTTATTTGGTTAGTGTTTTGTTCCATTAGCTAACAATGGTTGGAGTATGTTCAAAAATGAAAAAAGTGAAAATTATTTTATGTACAGAAACATATACATACAGAGTGCGGCAACATAACTTCCTTTTTCCAAAACTTAATAAAACGCATTGTATGAATCAGAAAGTTTCAATTTGGTTTTTACAATGCTGGTACATACCTAAAGTTTTGTTTTGTATAGCTTTGAAGAGCAAATCACGTAGGTGACGTCGCCCATTCTCGATACATCGAGTAAACCGATTTCTGGCGCGGCAGCATAACTTCCTTTTTTGATCAGGGGCGATTTGCAATGGCCGGCACGATCTCCCGACTTATCCGCTTGTGATTTTTTTCTATGGGGTTTTTTGAAATCCCGTGTTTATGTGAACCGTCCAAGGACCCTTTAAGATTTAAAGAACAACATCCAGGAAAAAATTTCCAACATAACGCCTGCTATGCTTGAAAGAGTCATGAGAAGCGCCAGAAATCGGTTTACTCAATATATCGAGAATGGAGGACGTCACCTTCGTGATTTGCTTTTCAAGCTATCTAAAACAAAACTTTAGGTATGTACCAACATTGTAAAAACCAAATAAAACTTTCTGATTCATACAATGCATTTTATTAAGTTTTGAAAAAAGGAAGTTATGCTGCAGAACCCTGTATAACATATCTAATTTCCTAAGAACCGTTTTATACATACGAGAATTATTCCGAAAACTATTGCCATAATTATGCTGAAAATGTACTCATTTTTTTTTGTATTACACGTTATAATTCTTAATAGAATTTTCACAATAAAGATATTAAACTATATTGTTCTGTAAGTTGTAAGTTCTATATTTACGAGAAATTGCGCAAGAATCGACGGGGTCGGTAGTGTCACTGAAAATTATTTTATAAAGTAAAAAGGATGCCACACCTAGTAGTAACAACTTCCGTTTATCTTTATCTAACATAATTTAAAAAACGCAAAAACCTTTTTTATTTATTAAGTTTCCTCCTTTGTAGGTTATGTTAAACTTATCCAACAGCTGTTTATAAAATTAGCATTTGTGCGCATGAGCATCACAAAAGTTCTAGCAATAATTCTACTGAAATTTATTGTAAATATCAAGCACAAAACTAACCCTTTTTTATTCTGTGATCAAGCAGAAATAAACGTATTATTACCAAAACTCCCACGAAAATTTTCATTAAAATTTTGGTGATAATTTTCGCCATATATTTCACTAGAATTCTTGTATTTGTAAAAAGGTTCTAAAATATATCGTTTACAAATTTTGTGGCACTGACAAAACAGAAAAACTAACATAACCTACAATTCCTGTCACGGTCGCGTCACGTAATTTTCAGAAAACTACGGCCATGTCTAACCAAAGTCGGGCGAAAAAGCACAAAGTCCTGTAACCATGACAGCAGACTTAATAAGTCTACTTAAAATTTAACTCCTAAACACGATTAAAAATTAACTTTTCTTATATTCTTTATAGGTAGAGCAAGATTAAAATTAAAGGTTGAAAACACTATCAGGTGGCGAGAGGTGATGGATGATGAAGGTAATACAAAAAAAGAATCAAATGCAAGAATTGTAAGATGGTCAGATGGTTCTTACAGCTTACATTTGGGTGCCGAAATTTTTGACGTCTACAGGCAGCCACTTCAGGTATGAAGAATAAATTAGTTAATTAATAAAGCAGTGCATTACTTTCTTTAAATGATTATATCTTTTTACGTTTTAGGGAGACCACAATCACTTATTTATCCGTCAAGGTACCGGTCTGCAGGGGCAAGCAGTATTCCGAACGAAACTTAGCTTCAGGCCACATTCCACCGAGAGTTTCACACATAGAAAGATGACATTATCTCTAGCGGATAGATCGCAAAAGACATCTGGTATTAAAATATTGTCACAAGTTGGTGCTGATCCTGATAATGACAGAGCAGAAAGGCTAAAGGTATGTTTTTAAAAAAATATACTTCTATGAACAGTACAAAAAAATTAGAAACATTTTTTGCATTTATTCTTAGTAAGAATGTTACATAAATCTACAAAAAAAAAGAATGTTGAACAGTGTCCTTTAATATTTTAAGTGATTTGTGGAATTTTTTATTTTCTGGAACTAAAAAAAATATTTTTAGGTTATTTTTTTAAAAACCAAAATTTTGTATACATTAACTGTAATGGATTTAAAAAAAATCAGGGAAAATATTGAAGGCCTCATTCCCATTTTTTACTATCCTCCTCTCATTTCTCTTGAAGTCTCTGGACTAGGATTTTGACGCACAATGACAAAAAATTATGAGCTTATATTAAAATAAGATTTTTAATTAAAAATCAAAATAGTATGCAGTATGTATAATTACAGGATATGTCAAAAAATATATCCAACAAGAAATAGATAGATATTTTTTTGATTCACTCTACATATCCATACATACTTTATACCACTTATAATTCAGATTAAAAATCTTACTTGGTCGAGAGAATCGAGAGGGAGCGAGAGACGAAAGACTGGGCAGCACCATCAGTTTAAATAAGATCTTGGGCAAAATTAAATAATGAAAATCTTTATTTTTTTTTTTTTTTTTAAATAAAATAGTGCAAACAAATTATCACAGTAATTATTTTCCAATGGGGTCAGCTTCTTGTGTTAGTATTAAGATTGTTGTATTCATTTTTAATTTAGAAAGAAGAGGAGAAACTCAGACAAACCGCTGTAAAACCAAAAACTACGCGAAAAAAGAGCGACTTGGCAGCAAGATCACATGCGACTAGAGACACATATAGAGAAGAAGACGGAAGTGATGATGAGGGCGCTATTTCAATTAGTGCTATTAAAAATAAATATAAAGGAGGTGGAAATGTTTCTAAAGGTATGTGTAAATAAATAGATATAATATAAACCTTGAGTGTTTATCAGATGAAATGTTTCTAACTAAAATATTTGAAAACATTTTAAGTTTAGGTTCACCAAATATCTATTATTATTATTAATCATAAGCAAGCCAAAAATTCAATGAAACTGCCATTGTTAGCTAGTTAAATTAACATTTAAGACAAGTTTTATGACTACTTACACTCTTTTATTTTTGTTATAAAATTATTCACTTAGTACCAAATTCGTATTAGAAGCATCCAGATTCTTATACCGTCTGTTCTGAAAGCTGGTTACAGAATGAGCAGTCACAAAATTGTTTAAAAACTATTTCAAAGGTGCACCACTGGACTTTTCAAAATATTCTTAACAGGTAGTCTGGTACATCTTTCCTTGTTTACCTTTGAACTGTGTCATTTTAATTTAATTCAAATAAGGCCAAGTCTATAATTTATTTATTTCCGCAGTATTCATTTGAAATTTTTAACTACCTTAAACCAGCAGAACCTTAATAATGCATGTAAGAACTACCAAGCTTCCATACTCCCACCTTCATATTCTTCATTTAGAATTAAAAACTTACTTATTTTGCTCTAATTTAAGTCATTTTTAGACGCCAACTTTAGTATAACGGGTTAGTAGAAGATATCAAAACTGTTAAGAATCTCCAAAACAGACAATAAAATTTGGTTTAAAGTAGTAGTATTATAAAATACCAAGGTTGAATCCCAATGTTGCTAGATTTTTTAAATTTGAAATAGATATGATTCAGTACAAACCTTAAATTTAAAACATAATACGACATTTTTTAAGATATTCGTGTATTTTTACTAAGACGGTATACAGGGTGGTCCATTTAGAGTGTTACAAAGCAATATTAAAAAAACGGCTATTTAAAAAAAGACATTTGGGGTGTTGCAACGGTAAGTCGAGGGACAATACTTAACATAAGAAGTAACTGGCCTGCTCACTTTTACAGGTGAGGGTAACTCTTAAATTTTGAACATAAAGGTATGGTTTTCTTTATAGATTCATAGGCTCCAGAAAATACTACGAAAACTTAATTTAATGCCAATGTTAGTGTCAATTATTATTTATTGAATAAATCGAAAAATATGTCTTGTCATAAGTAAAAGTAACTTTTATTGATGTTTCTAATTTTTACAAATGAATGGATTCTACTGCCAAGTTGTCATGCTGTTAATTCTTGGAGAATGTAGAAAGAACTACCGCAGTGATGAAAGTTTTCCCATTGCTTTGAAAATTCCACATGGCATTTAAAACACTAAAAACTAGGAGTCGTCAAACCGGCAAACTTTATCTTGAAGGCGTATTCGAAGAAAGACCAAAACAGATGAGAATGTGGCGGTAGGAGTTTTGGGTACCGTAGCTTTCAACCTTCATAATGGTTTCAAAAAAAAGCTGCAGACGTTGGGATAAGTAAGACATCCGTTCTCAGAATATTGCATTTCGATTTTCATCCCCACCATATTACTCTACATCAAGAAGCGTATTAGCAAGATTTTGAGAAACGTATGGATTTTTGTCACTTTTTTCAACAATGGATCTTTAAAAAAAACAAACCTTGGTCAAGTCAATCGACACAACATGCATTATTGTGCTGAAGGAAATTCACATTGGGCGATGTTATTGGACCACATTTTTTTGATGGAAGACTGGTGGATAGCAATACTAAGATTTCCTTAGGAACGATTTATCAAGTTTATGATTAAATATTCTGGAGCGACAGATTAGGTCAATTTGATTTCAGCACGGTGGAGCGCCACCACATTACTGTCGAGATGCAGGTAATAGTTTTGATGATACTTTCCCTGATAGGTGAAATGGATGTGGAGAATCAGTGATCATATCTTCTCGCTCGCGAGATATGACGCCCCTTGTCTTTTTTCTGTGGAGTTTATCCTAAACAGGTGATTAAGAGTTTGAAGTTTATTTCCGAACAAAGTTAATAAATATTTTAGAGCAAAATGGCAATCACTTTGAGCACCTATTAAATATTTTTGTATTTTTTTTAATATTGGTATTTTTTCGATTTATTTAATAAATAAAAATTGACATTAACAATGACACTAATTTATATTTTTTTATATTTTGTTTACAAATTATTTTTTTCTGGAGACTACGAATCTAAAAAGAAAATCATATCTTTCTATTTTAAATTTAAGAGTTACCACTCATCAAAATTGTCTAGGGAACAAGAATCAAATTTTCTTATAACTTTTTGGGTAGATTATATACTTTGAATATTTCTCGGACTTGTCTGAAGCCTTTCTTGTTGAATACTACCAACAAAAAAATAGAATTTATAAGAAAATTCAGCCAAAATAAATCACTTTAAAAAGTATCACAAATTCCATTCTTGTTCCCTAGATAATTTTGATGTGTATATATATATATATATATATATATATACTTGATTCACTGTAAAGTTTTGTTGTTTTGACGTGTCTTATGAAACCCGGGAGTTACCAACTCCTAAATACTGGACCTGTAAATTAAAACAAAACGAGCACACATCTGATATTCACATTATTTAACCTCAAATACTATCTTCCTCTAATCCTTTGACCGTTTCATATATGTTCCTTTACTGGGTGAATAGTTACGTATTGCTTAGCTGTTGTGGCAAACAGGTCCGTATTTTTATAATTCATTATTTTTAATGTTCGGGTCGTTCGCACGTGTCGCATTGAATTTTAAAATATATTATTTTTAATGCTTTTAGGGATAGTTTTTTGAGGTATTGTAAAAGTAGTGTGTGTATTGGACTTTGTTTTATATTATTTTTGGACCTAGTTTTGTAAAAAATTTATTTATTAAAAAGTAAGTTAGTGTAGGTATAAATAACTATAATTTTATTTGCTTTTATTTTAAATTTTTTTGATTAATTAATGATTATGGATCACGATTACTGTATTCCCAGTCATCCAAAAAAGCAGGAAAGAGATTTGGTAACATAAATAAATTATATATGTATTTTAAATATTTAAACAAACCTTAGCGGGGTTTAAAAAACCCAAAATCGAAAGGTTTTTGGTTGATTGGTTGATATTAAAACAAAATTAACCACTTTGGCCAATATAGGTATTTTAAAAACTCCTTATTTTTGACCGTAAAATTTTTTTTAAGACACGTCAATTAGCCATAATTTTTTGCAGAACTGTCTCTCTTCTCAAATACATGGGAATAAAGTAGCTTAAGAGATGGTGAGAAATGTTTACAAATACTTTGTAGAAGAACATCGCGTATTGAGCCCTCTTCAGGTATGTTTATAATAATTTATTAGTTGATCCTTTATATACAGGGTGGTCAACAGATTTACAAAAAACTTTTTTATTTCTCAATTCTCAAAAAAATTTTATACTTGATAAAAGTTTCTGCATAAAAAAAACCGGGTATAATGTTAATTGTTTAGTTTACAGGGTGTTCAAAAAATACAAAAAATTACTTTGGAAAAACTAAAATATTAGGATGTTTAGGCCGGTTTTTTCCAATTTATTGTTTATTCTTAATTATTTATTCTTTATTATAATTTTAAGGCCGTGATTGGTTACTTCAAAATTTAGAGCAATTTAAAATTGGATTTAAGCTTTGAATTAAAAATAAAAATATTGATTTTAAAAAAAAAAATCGATCTTTATCAACATTGTTTTTAGGAAACAGCTAAAACTTTTGGAGTTTCAGTTCCTTCAGTAAGGAAATATAGGAATGGCCCCACCGAAAATTCTTTATCAGTGTAAGCAAAACGGGAGATTCCATCATTCATGTTTCTGACAGCGATCACAGCATGTCATCTGCGAAGATAATTTATAAAATTAACCTAATAAAGCGTTCTTTACTCATAGCTTGCCGGAAAATGCATCTAAAAAAGTGACTAAGCGATAGGTGTTTATTTACTTATTCATTTGCAGAAAAAATGCATCACTCAAAAAGTAACTACAAAAATAGATTTTTCACTCACTACACTACTTTTTAAATAAAAAAAAAGGTATTTACATCTTGTCACGACCCCGAATTTGTTTTTTAAAGTACTAATTATTATTTAAAAAGGGGGTATATTTTTTAAATTAGTAGACATTCTTCCCCAAAATGGTGACGGTATCTAAAATTTTGTAAGTGGTATTTTTTTTTAAAAAAGTAACAATATATTTTATTAATAAAAAATAACTACTAATTTCCCCTTATTTGCTTTTTACAGAACGCAAAAAGTACTAAAAGATAACCTTTAGTTTCTAGAAATATATAATTTTTACATTACATTAGGTAACTTCTTAAAAGTTTATATGCTTAAAAGGATTTGCATCCAAATAAAAAGCTAAAAAAAGGCCGTGCTATCTTAAGTAAATTAATAATGAGTACTGGTAACTTGTAAAATATAATAACGCCTAAAAATTAAACAAATCTTAATTCATTAAACATTTTTACAAAACATGCTTTGGATCTAAAGGCTAAAATATGTATTTACCTGTTATATATTTATATAGTTTATAGCGCTTATAATAAATAGTTGAATCATAAATAAAAAATGTTTTTATATATCCTTTTTAACAGTTTGGGTATATTTATTTTTTACAAATTTCAATACCAATAATTGTTGTCATGTTATCATTTTGAGTATCTCTCCTAGTTTAAAACCCTTTTGCTTTAAAATTTTAATAAAATTAAAAACCCTTTTTTTTTATTTATAATTCTAAATAAATATGTTTCAATTTTGTTCTTTTTTTAAAAAACATTTTATGAAAAAATATTCAAAAACGTCCCTGGCCCAATCTTGAGTTGGCTATAATAAAAGTAACTAGAAAATGACATGTTTGTATGACTAAAACTTTAGATTGTTTTTTAAATATATATATATATATATATATATATATATATATATATATATATATATATATATATATATATATATATATATATATATATATATATATATATATATATATATATATATATATATATATATATATATATATATATATATATATATATATATATATATATATATATATATATATATATATATATATATATATATATATATATATATATATATATATATATATATATATATATATATATATATATATATATATATATATATATATATATATATATATATATATATATATATATATATATATATATATATATTTAAATTCATTTGTGGGCATGTTATTTTGGGGCGGGTTTTAAAAATTTTTTTTAAGTCTTTATTTTTTGAATCTACATTTCACTGTATATTTCACTTAAAATTAAACGCCGTCGTAATTAGTTTTTCCTTATGCACTGCATCATTTTGTATTACATTTTTTTTATATAATCCAAAAAAGGGGATCAAAATACAAATTTGGGGTCACTTTTTATAGTATATTGAACAAAAAAAAATTGGTTTCACACCTAAATGGATACATCACCCAAAAAAAAAACCCTTTTTAAATATAAACTTTTTTCTAGGCGGAGCCATTTATTCTTTGGAAAAGGATCCGAAATTTTAAATTCGAAAAAAGGGAAAAAAAACTGAAAAGTAAAGACTTTAAAGGGCTCAAACGAAAAAGTGGGGGTGAATAAAATTTTTTTAAAGTATGTATTGAAAAATTAAAAAGTTTTTTTAAAATAAACCCTTTTCCCAAAAGTAAAAATTTAAAGGGAATTAAATTTTCATTTTTTTATGAATTTTTTGGGGATTGCAATAAATGTGTATTTTAATTTTTTTTGTACAGGACGGTTTGATTGTACGGGTGACGGGTTTAAAGTCAGGGGTGATTTGTCGGCTGAATTTGTTCTAGAGACGGGAAACCCCAAACGGTAAAAACGTAGCTATATCAAAAGAAAATTTTAAAATAAGTATATGTATAGAGATATTTGTGCCTAAGGTGGTGATAAAGAATAATATTTTATTAAAAAAAAAACTCATAAGAATTATAAACTGATTAAAAAAATATGAAAGGTTTTATTATGTTTAGTGATCTGAGAAATGTTTGTAAGGCTCAAGCTCAACTGCTATGAAGCTTATGTAAACCATATTGAACAAAATATTAATGTTAATCCCCAAAACCCCTTTTGGGAAATACAAGCCAAAAAAAAAAAGATCAAA
>JAHBCN010015569.1:20901-36579 GCA_019359885.1 Listronotus oregonensis
TATTATTCATTTTAGGCATGTTATTTTGGGGGGTTTTTTAAAAATGGTTTTTTTAAGTCTTTTTTTTTGAATTACATTTCACTGTATATTTCATTAAAAAATTAAACCCTTAATTATTTTTCCTTATGCACTGCATCATTTTGTATTACATTTTTTTTATATAAACCAAAAGGTCATATCACGAAGTACAAATTCTGCTGGTCACTATATAGTATATTGAACAAAAATAAATTGGTTTCACACCTAAATGGATACATTACAAAGAACCCTTTTCATAAGTATAAACTTTTTTCTAGGCGGAGCCATTTATTCTTCTGATGAAGAAGGATCAGATGTAGAATTACGAAAAGGAAGAAAAACTGACAAAGCTGCGAAAGCACTTAAGGACTCAGACGAAGAAAGTGGTAGTGAATAATAAATTATTGTATAAGTATGTATTAAGAAAAGCTTAAATAGTTTTTGTAAAATAAACCTTTCAACAGTAAATTAAGGAATTAAGTTACATTATTTAATTATCAATTTTTGGGTATTGCAATAAATGTGTATTTTAATTTTGTTTGTACAGGACGGTTTGATTGTACGAGATGACGTGTTAACGTCAGTGTGTGATTTGTCGGCTGAATTTGTTCTAGACCGACGGTCAGCGCTACATCGGTAGAACGTAGCTATATCAATGAAAATTTATATAGCTAATATAAGTATATGTATAGAGATATTTGTGCCTAAGGTGGTGATAAAGAATAATATTTTATTAAAAAAAAAGCTCATAAGAATTATAAACTGATTAAAACATATGAAAGTTATATTATGTTTAGTGATCTGAGAAATGTTTGTAAGGCTCAAGCTCAGCAATGCTATAAAGCTTATGTAAACCATATTGAACAAAATATTAATGTTAATCCTAAATACTTTTAGAACTACATACGCCAAAAAAATAAAGATCAAAATATGCCTAATGTTATGAGTTTGGGTGATTTTATCAGCTTGGGTGGTTATGTAGTGGCAGTTTTGTTTGCTACTCACTTTGTGGCTATGTACCGGGTGTCCAAATAGGAAAGGACGCCGGCTGTATCTCAGAAAATGTTTATCGCACAGCGGGGAAAAATTTTTTCTAAAAGGGAAAGAAAATTAATTTTTCAAGTTTTGAAAGGCCGCTGGATAACTGCAAATCTTGAATCTATGTTTCTGTGAATTTTGCTATATTAACCTAACTAAAAAATACCTGACCTTTAAAGTCGAGAATAATCTGAACCTTTTTTGTTTGACAATTTTTTTTGTATCTCTAAAAATAAAGTGTTGGGAAGTATTCAAAGTTTTCCGTAAGACACACCCTGTATCTTCGAAACAACTGAGCCGATTTTAACAAACAGGCTAGCTGACAAGAGTTTTTCTTGGGCTATAAATGTTATAATATTCGAAGTTTTGTTAGTTTCACATGTCGCCGCTAGAGGGCTTTTTACGATATTCCGACAGAAATGGTTAATTTTCTCAAAAAAATTAAATGCATTGGTATGAATTTTTTTTCATGAAAAAGTAGTTAAAAAGCCCAAACAAGCTCGCGAAAACCGTATCTCGATATCTTGTTCCTTACCTAAAATTTAGACCAAAGAAAAATTTATACGTCAATATCTCAAAAACTAAAGAGCTACACAAAAATATTACATGACATAAATTATGTATTTTTACAAAACCTTTAATTTAGGTTATACAATCTTTTCGTCTAAATGCAATACTTTACGAGTTAGTTTAGAGATAATCAAAAAAATCGAATTTTCGGAATTCTTTCAAGGTATACCCCTAGAATTCCCTTTTTTGATTATAACTCGTAAAGTACTGTATTTAGATGAAAAGATTATTTAACCTAAATTAGAGGATTTGTAAAAATACACAATTTATGTTTTATAAAATTTCTTGTAGCTTTTCTAGTTTTTGAGACATTGACATATAAAATTTTCTTTATTAGGTAAGGAACAAGATATCAGTGTTTCGGGCTTTTTAAATTATTTTGCTACTTTTTCATAAAAAAGAATTATACAAATGCATTTAATTTTTTGAAAAATAACCATTTTCGAATTTAAAAAACCCTTAGGGCGACATTAAAAATATAAATTCAAGTATTTTAAGATTTATAGCCCAAAATATCTTTTCAACTAGCCCAAGTTTGTTAAAATCGGCTCAGCTTTGAAGATACATGGTTGTTTTCGAAACCTTTGAATACCCCCACCACTTTAGTTTTTAGGATACAGCAAATTGTCAAACAAAAAGGTTCTTTCTCGACTTTAAAAACAGTTTTTTATGTTAATACAGCAATATTCACAGAAAATCAGAAGATTAAGATTCAGTTTCCCGGCCATTTAAAACTAAATAATTTCCCTTTTTTAACCAAAAAATTTTTTTTTGGCAACCGTGCTATTTTTGTAGATACACCGACGATTTTCTTATTTGGACCCCGGTAATAATTATAACCAACTGAAAATGATCAATATCACCAAACTGTACAACCTTGCTCATCTGGTCAATGTTCAAGTATTAACGTATCTAGTTATTCTATAGACTTTCCTACTGTTTTTGAGAGATTGGTAGGAATTGACCTAAGGGCGGGTCCGGGATAGTGATGTAAGAATACGTATCCAAATTTTCGTTGAATCCGAATATTAAACGGATCCGTATATTCCGGAACCAGTCCGTAAATTCGAATACGTATTCGGTATCGAAACGGGAGCGGATGAATTCTTCCAACTGCCGGTTGATCGGCATCGACGCGGGCTCGAATATGCGATCGGATCCGTAATCGTTACGAGCTGTCTTATAAAGATTTTTCCATTTGTCCCTGGATGGCGCTGCCCCTAATTAAAGCACTTTGGGCATACGTAAAAAACTTATTTTTTTAAAATAAATATTTATTTTTAATGCGAAAAAAAAGCGCTAATAATTTCGTCACTCCCTCACGGAAACGTAAATGTTGCGCGAACTTTCTTTATATGCTAGATAATAAAAAAAAAAAAAAATAGAATCACTTTATCCGCGTTACTTTTAATAAGACTTGACCTTCAGGCAAAAAACAATATTGTTTACCTTTTCGAGTTTGCGTAACCCATTTTAAAAAATTCAAAAACTTATAAATTAAAAATGCGGGGAAGGAAAAAAGGTTACCTCAGAAAGTTATATTTTTTACATTTGACTTGCAGAGCTGTTGTTTTATATTCTTTGTTCCTATGGTGAAACGAATATTTGTTTCTATGTTGCCTTCTATAACTATTAATAAAATAATAAAATTAAGTATACTGTTATATATTTTTAACTAACCTATTATTTACCTCATCGCCGTTTAGTTTATTTTATATATTTTTTTTAAAAGAACAAACATTTTGATAGGCATACGAAAACAGAGAAATTTTTTGTAACATAAAGCGGAATTTGAAGCAGCTGCGCCAACCCTGTTGATTACTTGCAACTGTCTTTGAATTCGTATCCTTTCCTCTATTCGCCCGCCGCACCGGCACGTCCGGTATCAGCTGTGCGCGACTCCGCGCTCTATATTTACGGTTGCCTATGTTATAAGGACTTCTTATGGATACGTATTCACATATTGAATCCGAATCTCTCTTGATTCCGAATACGTATAATCCGAATATCAAAAGGATACGGAAATTTACATCACTAGTCCGGGACCGGATGGTCTAACAGCCTTATTCCTTAGAAGCACTGCCTATTAAATCACAAGACATTTGTGGCTACTTTTTAATAAGTCAATTAACAACAGGTGTTTTTCCCCATTTATGGAAACGATCTTACATAACTCCAGTCTTTAAGAATAGTGGTAAACGTAGTTAAATTGAAAATTATGGGCCTATTTCTAAGATTTCTTTAATTCCAAAGATGTTTGAGTCTATCATTCCGGTTTTTTTAAAGTACATTTAAGAATATAATTATAATTTACTAACATGGTTTTCATGGGGGGCGATCTGCAACTTCTAACTTGCTTGTATATCATGCTGTGGATTCTGCCTACACAGACTTTTCCAAGGTTTTCGATTTTGATATACCGAATACGAGTGTAAACAAATCTTTTTTTGGCAATGCAACATGGAGGACGTGGGCAAATTATAAATTTGACAGGTCTTTGGATTTCTTAATAAATACGTTTCAATTATTATATTAAGCACGTTCTTTTATTTTATTAAATAAATACATTTTTCTCACATCACATTTACATAAATTAACACATAACATCAATTTTAAACTAATGTAAAAGTACCATTAAGGCTAAGTTACCTTAATGTTAAAAAATCAGTACAAATATTTTTCTTTAATCATTTATTTTACAACCTCAAGTTTAATTCTACATTGACATATTTCTAGTCGTAATATAAACAAAACAAATTAAAATATCCTAAACGGCGCGGCGGCAGATACGGCGTGTTTAATTATTTGGTGTTTGACAATTTTGTAAAACAAATAATAGCTTGTAAAATATATTGTATAAGAAGCAGATAATTAAAAAAATATGCTATATAACTTCTCAATCACCTAGTATGCTGACTATGAGCGTCGGCTGCTGAATTAGGTCAACTACTCAGCTATGTTAAAAAATACAATGTTTAAATACGGGCGTGGTACAAACTTCTCCTCGCCGACCAATCAGTCACGTAGAACGATAGAGAAATACTTTGATACTTCTTTCTCTTTCGCACGACTGTTTGGACTGCCGAGCGGCAAGGCTGCCTCGGCATACACCTATATTCTCGAAGATTCGTACTATAGCTAATTTTGGTTTATGTAACATCTTAAGGTTGCATTAATATCGATAAAAATACGCAAAAAAAAAATATAAATAGAATTATAAGAAATTAATAGACACAATTATAGTTTTTAATGGACTGCCCTGAAGATCCTATCGACCACTGACGATAGTAGGAGAGCTGGTGAATAATTTTGAGTAGGTTCTTGAGGCACTTGAAAAGTAGTGTAATTGTCCTTGAAGGACCCTTAAACATAAAAGTCAAGATCTGGCTGATGTTAAAGTTGGGACACTTAATATACATTGTAGTATTGTTTATAACCGGGTTATTTGAATGTTACATTGATTTTAATGTTGTCACTAAGTTATTAAAAAGTTTTGTCAAAAGTCATTCTATTTTAAAAAGAAAATCTTTCACTTACACTTGACTCTTGGGCAAGGATCATCATACTTTAACAGCTAAAGGGTAGCGGCCTCCCTATCAACCCTTGAATTAAAAAAATTCAAGGGTTGGTAGGGAGCTGCTACCCTTCAGCCAGACCCTGATTACATCTGCTGTAGCATACATATTGTATGCAAATTGCACATTTTAAAAGTATTTTGCCTTTTACAGGGTAAGTCAAAAGTTGACCAATAAAGAAGTTATAATTTTCAAACAGTACAATATGTCATTTTTGAATTTTAAATAAAATTCTAGAAAAATATATACGCAGGCTATAACACAAACACGATTTTTTACTTACAGCAAGTTTTACTTTGATGATAAAAAGTTTATTATAAAATTCTGACTGTCATTTTTATTTATTTTTCTTAAAATTCAAAATTCCAATAAAAGGTTTTAACATGACAAATCTTACAACATATTAAACGGAAAGTCAATCGTTTTTTTAAGGGGTTAGAAATTTTTGATATTATAGCCTGCAAAATCAAAATTAGACAAATGACATTTACATATATTTTACCTAGAGAAGCTTAAAATTCACATTTTGAACAGGATCATCAGGGTGCCATATTTGTGGCTTTCCTCAAGCAATCAGGTTAACAAACGTTACAATGATAACAACAATGAAACATAACTATACTAATTGTTTAGTTGTCACTCTTAAAATGAATAGCTCGGCATTCGATTTATTACTGACCAATTTTTGCGAAGGTTGTCGCCCTTAAAATAACGTCGAAAAAAAGAATAAAAAGTCTAGAATTAACTGAAAGAATCTTTTTAATATAGGTTGCGCAAATTGGATGACTTCAGCGTTTTCAAATCCTTTGAACTATGAGAATGGGGAGAAACTAAGATAATTGATTAAAATAAAATGTTCTATAAACTAAACACATATTTTTCAAGTTCATAAGAATATTAAATACGTTTTACTTTTATTAAGATGTATTAAAAGTAGTAATAAACACTAGGCATTGACAGAATACTGACTTTTTGTGTTTTGGCAATTCCGGTATTAACTGTTACCTTTTTCTAATTTAAATCGCAAATTTCTCAAATAAATTAAATTTATACTGTTTTTACTAATAATAATATCCCTTTTATTAATCAGTGGCGACTCCTGGTTTGTAAAACAGGGAGGGCTTAACATACAAAAGCAAAAAAAACATGCATCAAACAAATCATTTGGATAGGTAATGTTCCATTTTTTTTTAATTTTAGTCACAAACATTAGATTTCACATTGCAATAAACTTTTTAATCACTTTTTCATTAAAGTTTAAAATGGCACTTTTAAAATAGAAATCATGCAAGAGCATTTAACCCTTCTTTGCTCATAGCATTTCCCAAAAAACTTTTGATTAAAGTTTGAAAAACATTTTTTAGTTTCTGATGTACTCATTAGATTGGTAACCAATATTTTTAAAATCTGAACAACTTGCTTAAATGCATCCCTTATTGTGTCTTCCCTGCCTTTAAAAAAACCTTATGGTTTTCAACGTAAACAACACGAGATGATGGGAAAATATGCAGAAGCCCCTAAGCAAGCCGCGGCGTTGTGTTGTCATGGCAGCCACGGCATCGTCGTGTTGTCATGGTAACCGCGACGTATATTGCAGGTTCCAGGCTTTACCTTCCACAAGTGGGTTTTCGAGAGCCTATCTTAAATCTCGACAGATCCCGACTGCGCTTGCAATTGCGAAGTGAAATGATTCAACCGTCTAGTATGAAAAAAAATGAATGCTTTTAATAGCGAATTAATACCTAAATAAGGTGTCCCAATAATAAAATGTTAATTTTATGTTACATCTCTTTTGTTTCAATTCTAAATCGTTTTTCTACCGAAAAAAAATTGCAAGATGACTATTTCACTTTTTTCTTTTAAAACATGAATAAAGCCACAAATATGGCCACGTTTAGTCCTCTTTGAATGACCCCGTAAATGATTTTTTTTTAATATTTCCCATTTAAAGAAATTTTTGTTGCTCTACATTTTAACACATCCAGTTTGTAAAGTCGAATAAAAATCTTTCAACTGTGAGAAACTAAGTCACCACATTTAGCCACTTGTTAAAAATTTTCAGTGTGTGTTACCTTATGTGATCACTGACTTATGACTAGTTTACTGATTTAAAACTGCTTTAGTATATACAATTATATCCTATTTTTTCGTAACTCCAAATAATCAATTCGTTTTTATTACTAACAAATGACTGATATCTACGTTTTACACATATATTTTTAAAATTCTAACGCCGACATATCGTGACCTTTATTTCTATGCTGAGTTTTTAAATGAGTGTACAATGTTCCACTATGCGAGTATGACTGGTGACATATCTTGCATGTATAAGGCTTTTCTCCAGTATGTCGCCGTAAGTGACACGTTAAGACATCTTTACGTGCGAAACTTTCATCGCAATGTGGACAGTGGTATGGTTTTTCGCCGCTGTGCATTCGCATGTGGATTTTTAGTTTATTGCTGGCAGAGAACCTACAAAAAAAAATAGTAATATACAATCTGAAATAAACAGCATCTTTAGCTAATCATGTACTTTTTTATTTTCTTATTAATCTGGGTGAATAATAAATCTGTCAGCCAACAAAAAACACTAGAGCTAATGTAAAACTAGCATTGTGTAAAGGGTTTGACATTATCATAACAAAGACAACAATTAAATTTCATTTTTAGATTACCTGGTGATATAACTTTATATTGGTAATAAATAGTCATGTGTAACACTGTCTTAAATAACACTTTTGTGCTGACCCCTTTCTTTGTGTCATAAGTGTTGAAATAACGTCCATGAAACGTCATGACACCTCAGATGACATCCACACACTATATGTAGTAACTCTTTCACAGATGGCGGCACGCGGCACTTTTTTATTTTTATTCTGATCTTATCATGGAGACTAAAGATAAGGAGGACCATCTCTTATGGCTGTTTGTCTCAAAAAGTGGCACCAGAATAGCATTAAATAGAGATGCGCTGGTGTAGCGGTGGGTATGGTGTGAACTTGACCGCAATATATAAAGTGAAGTTTAAAAACGGTCCTCTGGAACACAACGTCATCTTAATTTACTGCAATTTTGGGACCATTTTTGTAACACAGACCAATAGAAAAACTTTTTTCTTATTTGTTTTTGTCTTAGCCATTCTTAAACAAAACTGAACGGATCTTAGAACACTGTTTGTTTGGACATTGAGTAGTTAACAGGTGTGTTCAGAACTAGAACTTTTCTGGAGAAGTGAAGCAATCGTTTTTGACTTTCGGAAACCAAGGAGAAATCCGGAAGGCCATCTATTAGTGATGTAAAAGTGTTTACGGCGTGTCAGGGTGATTCCTAAACAGAGTCATAAATAAATAACCAACCAATCAAATTTTAGTATCGACTGACTGATAATCCAGAAATATATTTGTAATAAAAAATATTCTGGGGTAATTTTATTTAAAAAAATATATTTTTAGAAAATATTGTAGCAGGTTATGGGCAGAAAACTACTGTTGTAATAATATATAGTAATTTGTATAGTTTTAGAGGGGTACATTTAGGAGGCCACCATTGAAAAGTCTGATATCCTTCACAAATATATGTGACAAATAAGTCCCAAAACAGCAACCAACCACCTCCTTTTCCCAGGTTATGAACTCATTTCATCTTTTCGTCCCCATGGCGGCATTTGTGCTTACGTTCGCAACGAACGGCTTGTGCTAGGGTTTCTAACCTCGAATCGGGTAGGCCTGATATTCTTTGGCTTAAACTTACTTTCAGATCTTCTACCAAATTCATCTGCTGTATATACCGGTCCCCGTCTGACAATTCCCACAACGAGTTCTTTGATTACCTTTCAATAAAGATTGACAATATTATTTTCCAGTTTCCATTGGCCGAAGTAATCGTCCTCGAGGATTTTAATGTTCATAATAAGGATTGGCTAGGCTCTACAAAAACTGATACACAAGGCAGAGCAGCAGAAAATTTCGCAATCAGCAACTCGCTCACCAATTTAATTATAGGGAACCTACCTACCTTCCTAGGGTTCCCACCCATAATTCTAACCCCCTAGATCACTTTCTTTCTTACGACCCCGAACTCTATCAAGCATCAGTAGCTGCTCCACTTGGTCGCTCTGATCATGGTCTGGTCACCGTATCATACTCCACGCATTTTGAGGCAACTGAATGCATGCCGCCAGGATCCTTCTGGCTCAACAACTCGGCCAACTGGGATGGTCTAAGAGATTTCTTTGCCAGCTACCCTTGGGATCATACCAGCCTTTCTACTCACGATCCTTCCGAAATATGTAAACAAATTACTGAAACAATTCAACTAGGCATTGAGACCTATATTCCCAACACAAAAAAGAACCCCATAACTTTAAATCACAAACCGTGGTTTTCTAAATCCTGTGACAAAGCCAGACTTTTAAAAAATCAACTTCCTTCTTATGGTCTTCCACCTAAGCTTTGCTTTTGGCTCTCCAGTTTCCTTTCTAATCGATGTATATCATTTACTGTATATGGTCATTCTTCCAGCTTCTACCAAATTAATGCTGGGGTGCCCCAGGGCTCGGTGCTGGCACCCACGCTGTTTCTTCTACACATTAACGATCTTCTCTCTTCCACAACAATCTCATTCATAGTTTTGCTGACGATAGTACCCTCCACTCTAGTATTCAATTTCTTAAGCCACCATGTAACTCTGATTTGGAAAACAAGCGCAGGTCAATGCAGATATCTCTTTCATAAGACCTTAAACTTATCTTGGATTGGGGCGCCAAAAATCTTCATTTTAATGCCTCGAGAACACAGTCATGTTCGCTGTCACGAAAAAAGTCTGCCAATGCTCATCCCTTACATATGAGCGGCCAAGTTCTGCAAAACAAAAAATCGTTTAATCTTGCAGGCGTTATTTTTAAGAATAACTTCAACTGGCACAAACACATTACATCCATAGCCTCGGCAACTTTAAAAAAGCTTGGATTCCTCTTTTGAGCCAGAAAATATTTCTCTTCTTCCAATCTATACACTCTGTATGTATCCCATATCAAACCCTCTTTAGAATATGGTTCTCATGTCTGTGAAATGGCGTCTCCTACAACACTTAGCATTCTGGACTCCATCCAAAGAAGAGCCGTTCGTCTTATTAATGATCCCACGCTTACAGAAAGGCTTCCTCTTCTTGCTCACCGTCGAGCTGTAGGGGATCTGTCGCTCTTCTATAGGTATTTTCACGGCTTCTGCTCAGAGGAGTTGGCCAGTATAATTCCTCCTCTGGCAGCTCCCAACAGAGCAACACATAGTGCAACTTTTATGCATCCTTTTACAGTTCGGTTAGAGAGGCCCCAAACTTCCTGCTTTCTTTGTTCCTTCATACCCAGTTTTCACCTCTCCTCTCAATTTCCAAATATTTAAGTCCCGTGTGAACAAACTCCCTCTCACTACACTTAAAACACCAACGGTACGTTAGTTCTTAGTCATTAGCCTTCGTGGACTGTCCCAAGAATAAAATAATAATAAAAAATAAATACGGATAGTAGCTACTACAATGGACACCATTGAACCTAATTTTTCATTTTCTCTTGAAAAATGTTTCTATATATTCATAGTTTTACTCATCACTTTATGCTTGCTTGCAATCAAAATTGCAGTTACTTACTTCTTTGAACATAATTTACATTCAAAAGGTTTTTCTCCAGTATGTGACCGCTTGTGACTTATTAAATTACTAGGTTGGAAAAAACTCTTACTGCAAATATCACATTTATAAGGTTTCTCTCCGGTGTGTCGTCTTAAATGTACTCGAAGTGCTGTTGGTGCTGTAAATTTGGCGGTGCACATCATGCAAGCAAACGGTTTTTCTCCTAAAAATAAAAACAAGGTTTAACGAACGGTTTTATGTACAGTTTTTGCTAAAACGGATTAAAAAGTTATGTGTATTATTCTATACTTTATGGCCCAACGAATACAAGGTATGATATTGCTCATCATCAGCTGTTTTGCTGACGCATTTAAGAAAGTAAACAAAGGAAATTTATCGATTTTCGGCAGGTTGCTTAGGTTTTTTTGTTCTTGTTTCACTTAGTGATTGCTCAGTGTTTAAATTATGTTTTTGTGGCGGTATTATAGTGTTTTATTTACATATAATTACTTTTATTTAATGTATATAAATCAGTATCTCAGTAGTATACAAACAATGCGTTGTGCTGTCACTGGTTGTGTTGTATAAAAAATGTTTTTATAAGCCCACAGTTTTGCTCATCCAACTAACGATGATTAATTTGTTTATAGGATAAGGTTCTTTCATCCTAATGAGGCACGGAAAATAATATTTGTAATGAGAAAAATTAGATTATCCAGATGTTTAATAGGGATTCATATATGTATTATTTTTATGATTTCTTTTTTATTATGAGCTCCTACTAGGCTTGTATAATTATTTCATTTTAGGAAGTTTACGTACTGTTTATAACAACTAAATTAAATGATATTAATATTTAATCAATATAAAATTCAGATTGCAATAAATGACAAGTTTTAATTTATGCCTTAATTTTGTGAATGAGAAAATGTTATAAATAAAACATATTTTATATTAATCAATAATATCTGTTCTAATTTAAATAACTTTTTTGCTGATTTACTTAACAAATTGATTCTTGCGGTGACATTATGCGGAAACCGCATCAGTTTGAAAAGCCTGTGTATCATACCTTGTATTGCGGTTTTTAGTTCCTAATACTATAAAAGTCTTGTAAGTAATGAAGCTATGCGGTAAAATACATTCGACCCTCATCTTTAGGATCTCGAAAAGTCTAGGAGTTAGAGTATTTGACAGTGCTTTCCGATTTCACATCCAACGTTTCGTCACTCGGCCATCAACTTTATTATTTTCTTATGGGCGCCATATTGATTTTTACGTAAATAGTGCTCCTAATTCTAATTTCAACAATGTACAACATGTTATACTTCAAAAGTTGTTATCCTCATTTATTCCAATTTTTTTTATCTATATCTTTTAAGTTGGTTAGTTGTGGTTAGTGATTCTATCGATTAGTTAGTTAGTAGTTAATGATTCTATCGATTTTTTTTTGTTTTTTCGTAAAAAGAAATAAAAAGAAATTATTGATATTTAGTTGAAATAGGTTATTAAAATAAAGGAAAGCAAGACAAAATATTAACTTTATTACAAATTTGGTAGAAACAGTTCTGAAAAAGAGCAAAATATTGGATAGAAAATTAAAATGAAAATGGGATTTTTACTTATCATAAATAAAATTACTTGTCAAAGGGGTTAGTCTACAGCTAAATAGAATTAGTATTATGTATTATTGTACACAAAAAATATTACAGCAAGTATTTAAAAGCTGATCTTCCCCTTAAATAAATAACCAAACGCCTCTAATTAAGCTATTAACAGCCCTAATCTCTTCTTTTACGTATTCTAAATCGTCATGATAAATTTTAAAGGTCCTTTACAGTAGCTTATTCTTGCTCCCATATACTCTTTTTTTCCAAGTGCCCCACCTGCTTCCCTATCTACCTTTAAAATCTATAATTATCATTTAAATATTCTTAAATTGGTTTTATTATGGGAGAGGTTTGCATTTGAAAAAAAATTCGTTATAATTTGCAAAAAGCCAAATTACGAGATGTTATTGACTAAAAGGAAAAAAAGGGGAAAAAGCAAAAATTTAAGAACTTTATATTAATTATATTCCTTGTGTGCCTAAATATAAAAAAAAAACAAAGTGCTATCAAATTTAGGCTTGTGTTTTTAAAACCCGGGGGAAATTTGTCATTATGTTAAAAATTTCAAATTATCTCAAAATTTATGATTTTTAGCAAAAATTTGTAAAACTAAAGTCCGTCAAGTGACACTCTTAAAAAAAAACCTTTTTTTTCTTTAGATCTTTACAACTTTTTTCTGAGGCAAGATGGGAATAGGCATTTTTTAAAAATTTTTTTACAATAAGTGTGAAGAACTATTTTCATTAAAATTTAAGATATATGATTTTTTAATTTTACAATTTTTTGCTGATTTTCTCTTATATCAGTTATTTTACTTTTTCATAAAAAAAAAATTTTTTTTTGGGGAAATTTTATAATAAAAAAAGATTATTAATGTATATGTATGATGTATTATGAAAAACGTTCTTTTTTTGTGTTAAATCTATAAATGTTTTTATTTAAAAAAATTTGGTTAATATTTATAAAAACAAAAGTATAATGTTAAATAAAAAAAAAAATACGGAATTAAAATAATTAAAAACATTGGACATCGGAAAAATCTATTTCATGGTCAATATCTTCTTTGGGATTTTTTATATTTGCATATTCGCCATTTTCTTTACGCATTTTTTAAAAAAAAGAAACTTAATACCAAATTTTCTTAAAATTAACTTGACACCTTTTTTAACATTTACAAGTTAGTTGGCTACTAATATGAAGGGACATCAACCTTTTTTTTTAGACCCAACCCCTTTTAAATCGATTTAATTAAACTCCTTTCCGTTGCTTACTTAAAAATAAAAATACCCGTTATAAAACAATTTTTTTAAATAAAAAGCTTTCTGTTTAAAAAAACAAATAATGTATTATGAAAATCAACAAAACTGATGAAAGGTTGTAGAATTAAAAAAACATCTCTGTCAAATTTTAAAAAAAATACTTCTTCGCTCATTTAAAAGGTTTTGATGTCAGCTTTATTTTTTTAAAAAACCCGCACACATCTTGTCTCAAAAAAAAATTGTGGACAAAGATTCAAAAAAAAAAAAAAAATTAAAATTTTCCCCGCTTATTGTTAGCCGAACGACTTTCGGGGTTTTAGGCTTAGCCGAACAATTTCCCCTTTTACGTAACAAGAAAAAAACTTACAAAAAAAGGTTTTTTTTTAAAAGGCTAAAAAACGACTTTATTCGTTACCTTTGTGTTGTGAATGAAAAATCTTGGGGCTTTAAGTAAGTAAATATTTTGTTTTTATTGGGAAAACCCGGACTTAAGTTTGTCATTTTTTTTTTTTTTTTTTTTTTTTTTTTTTTTTTTTTTTTTTTTTTTTTTTTTTTTTACTTATCGGGCTAATTTCCGATTTTTGCGGAGCTGCTAGTTTTTTTGCTATGAACCCCCCGCCATAACCTCAAAATTGCATAAACATTCGTAAAATTCCCCGATTTTTTTTTAGGGGGTTTAACCGAAGTTTTATTTAAAAAGTTTATTCCTATTGATATTTCTCTTACTTTTACAGTGCTGACGGTTTTATATATATTTATTCCCTGAAAAAAAACATTTTATAAATAATCTTACACCTTTTCCCCCGGCTTTCAAGCATGATTTTACGCAGCCTAGATGTAGTTTTTAAACGCCGGTGCCACTATTACCCAAATTTAGTTTTAAAAAAAATGAAGGGTTTTTATGGGTTCCTGCCCTCCAAATATACATATTTTTTAATACATTTGGGTTTTTGTATTCGTTATTAAATTAATTTGTAGTGGGTTTTAACCCCTTTTTTTTTCGCGGTCGCGGGGAAGGGGGGGTTATACCCATACTTTAAACCTCCCCCCCCCAACATATTTTATGGTCTTTCTTTTTCATGGCAAATTAAAAACCCATTTTCTTGAATACCTGTTAAGGCAAATCTCTTTTGTCAAGTATTGACATTTATATTCTTACAAAAAAAATTAACTTTTTTTTTTTTTAAAAAAAACAAAAAACATTCGCCCGAATCCCAAAAATAAGACAATATTTTTTTTTTGGAAAAAAAGAGGTTAGGTTTAAAGATAACATCCACCATGTTAAAATCAGAATAAGAGCACTATTTACTTAGGTAAAAATCGAATATAAGTGTTTATTTTTAAACAGTACTGAAATGGAGCTAAAAAAAAAAAAACCCTTTTCCAAAATTGCGTTTTTTTTTTGGTTCTCAGAAAAGGAAAATTTAAAAATTTTAAAAGCACTTTTTAATCACAAAAAGCCCAACTTTGCTCCAATTTAACCATCTTCGTATCCGTATTTTCCGAGATTTCTGGTTAGGTTCAATTTGAATTACCCTGTATAGTATACCTGTGTGATATTTTTTAAAGAACTTTTTAGGCCATGTTTTTCTGAAAAAAATTTTTCCCATTTCTGCACAAGAACGGTTTTTCTTTTTTGGGTGCCTGGGCTGGGCTTTTTTAAATCCTGGGGGGAATTAAACATTTTATGGCAAACATCACATTCATGAGTGGGGTGATTTGGATTCCCCCGCGGTTTGGGCTAAAAATATAAAAGGTTGAAGGATATCTATATGTGGATGTTACATATTTTTTAATCTTCCAAAAATTTTACAAAGGGGTCACCCAAACAAAAAAAGACTACTTTCCCCTCTTGACATGTAAGACCAAGCCATCTGTAAAAAAAATTTTTTTTTGAATATACTTTTCCAGAAAGGTCAAACATTTTTTAAATAGAAAAATTTAATTTTTTTTTAAATTTTGTAAAAAAAATTTTAGGAAAAA
>JAHBCN010015570.1:0-20900 GCA_019359885.1 Listronotus oregonensis
CATTAACATCTGGGTAATGCCAGCCAGACTAGATCTACAGTTTAGATGGGTTGTATGGTAGACTTTTTTTATCTTAAAGCCTTGTGATAGGTTTAGGATTATTTTAGTTTAGTATCAATAACAAGTAAGTTTTAATTAAGTTATGTAAAAAATATGTTATATTTTATAATAAGTTGTGTTCAGTTCTTAACCATTTTCATTGGAAATATATTTTTTCATTTCACTAAATTGACACACCTCCTGTGTTAACTTGTTTTGAATTAAAAAGATTGCACTGTATTTGGTTCTTAAATCTTAAACAATAATTTAGTAAATACATACTTCATTTATACTTACTTATGGGCTGTATGAATATCCTGTTTAAGTTCGTTTAAAAACGCCATTTTAAATTGATGTCTGACATAAAGATACTGATGCGAATTTTTGTTTAGATGTTCTTTGTGCATTTTTACATTCTTTACACAATTATGATAGTAATTTTGGCAAAATTCAAAAAAAGCGTTTTCCAACCTTATTGTGTAACCCTAAAACAGTTTTAAAACAGTAAAATAACATTTCACAATAAATTCTAATTAGGTAGTACTGAAATAAGACCATAAGCATAACATGATTAATCTTAATTTCTTATCGTCTTAGGGTTTTTTTGCTATAAACCTAGAACTTACCAATAAATGTTGCCCATGTGGGAGTACATATAATGATTGTGAATTTAGTTCACAGCTGGAACATAAAGCTATTGCCCGTTCTGCAGCCAAAGGATCTTCTGGTATAGGCAAATTTGTCTGAGTTAGTACTACTATTATACGAGTATCTCTTCCTTCCAAAGCCGCCCTAAACATATACAAGGTTTATTATACAGATATTTACCATTATTATTCATGTACAGGGTGTTCCCCAAATTGCGAATTCTTTTAAATTTTTTTTGCGATCTTTTCGAAAGGGAAAAAAGTGGAAGATGATACGAATTAGGTAAACTTAATTAAATGAAGGCAAGGGTTGCGCAATTTGATGGTAATCAGAAATGCTCAGCTTAAAAGTTTAAAAATTTCAAATACTTCTGAATGCTTTTGGAAAAAACCCAATATTGGCGATTTCATTTCTATTTTTTATTACTCTATTTGAATAGACATAACAAAATAAATTTACATTCTCTTCTACTTTTCTTTTTGAGCTGCCATCCTCAGCTTTGCTTTGAAATACGGTCCTGGATTTTTTATTACGTATTTTAAAAGCTTTTTGGATCCCAAAATCAATGATGTATCACACTTATTTGATAAAATCATTATAATGTTAATTTTTCAAATAAGTGCAATACGTTATTGGTTTTAAGTCCTTAGAAACTTTTAAAACACGTAGTAAAAACTCCAGGGCCGTATCTCTTTAAGTTTCCGAGATCCCCTGTACATTGGACACATATAAATACACTGTATAACTAAGGATAGTAGTGTTCAGGTTCAGGGGAACATTATAAGAGTCCTATACCTAGAGATACTTTTTGGATTCATATGTGACTGAGCTACTTGCAGTGGTTAGGATATACATAAATCTCTTAAAATTTTATCTGCATATCTGACAGTAATGGGACATTAACTGACTATTGTACGTGATTAGTTTGTTGTGAAGGTGTTAAGGTTACAAAGACATTTATTGATGTCCAAAAAGAATATACATAACAGCAATTTTTGAAAATATAGAGTTTTTTTTAAATTTCTCAATCATAAAATCATTAAATTTCTCAAATCACACAACTTTAGGTTCAATTTTAGGTTAAACAATTCTTAATAATTATGCCTATGTAAGTTTAACCACCTGTTTCTAAGAAGAGCATTTAAATATAAACCAAAATTTGATGTTAATTTTTGTTTCACTGCATAAGTAAACGATTTTCACATTATTTTTCCACTTATTCCTCTAAGTCTACGCAATTTTGCATCTTTGTGGGATTTTCATAATGCGACTTTTATAAAAATAAAATTTTAAACCGTCCGATGCCTATTCTAGCAGCCCAATGCCTTTTTTTATATGTCTAAAGAGATTAAGAACATTTTTCCATGCTTGCTTTACCCCCAATACTTTGCTCCAAAAGCAAGATCGAGCATACAGCGCAATGTTCGGTTTCGCCAAATTTATATGGAAATCGAAAATATAAAAGTTCTAGAATTAAATTTAAGGTCCTTTACTTAATTCAAATGGGGCAATTACAGTTACCACACTAAGTAGTCCAATATATGAATTTAAAATATTTGAACTGTAATTTTGACAGGACTGCTCGTCGGACAGTGTCCGTGTTTAGCGAGGCCTTAGCCAATTTAAACAACATACTATAAAATATCATTTTCTCGAAGATCAGCTTTCCAACTCTAAAAGGGTCCAAATTATAACTTTATCAAAAAACGGTTAATTTTACTGGTTTTTCTAACTTCTCAGCCAAAAATGCACCGATAAAATTTAAAAAAATATATATATTTTCCACCAAATTTCTATTGACAGCATAAAGAAAAAAAGAAAAACAAATGGCTATTTTTGTAGGTTTTTCATGTAAAAAAAAGCTAACGTTTCTACAGTTTGTTTTATGTTCCATGCACCACTTTTCCGAGCATAGTACTGGTGGTTTGCTGTAATTTTTTTTTTTAAATCTATACTGCTTTTGCAACTGAGCTAATACCTAAGTATTTAAAAAATCCGAACGCTTTAAAGGCCAATATATTATTGGAACTTTTATGTGTAAATGTTATTTTTTTGTCTTTTTTAAAATTGTTTCAGTTGGGGTTTTTTTAATATATAGTTTTTAAGTTACAAATAATATCGGCAAGTAAAAATATTTGTTGATTGTGTAAATAAATAAATAAATAAAAATAAATATGTTTAATATTAAATAAATCACATTACAATTACAAATATACAGGGTGTTCAAAAAATAGACTGCGAAATTTCAGGAGGTGATTTCTAATTAAAAAATATTAAAAAAAAGTTTCTATAAACATGGCTCCGAAAATGTATACTTTCTAAGATACAGTATTAAACTTAAAAAAAATAGGTTTTATGTAATTATCTTCAATACCCTGTAGCCGATTTTCTTAAAATTTGTCAGTGTTATTTTTATTATCAAGGGCCTAATTAGGGCCTAAAAAAATTAATGGCGTCTCAGGGACACCTTATCAAAGGTAGTTGTGAAAAAAATGTATGCCACTGACTTTTTTGCAATTTTTAGATATTTTTTAGATTAAGTAACTAAAAATACAACGAACGGAGAACTTTGGGACCTATTTTTGGTTGTATCACAAGCAGTTATTCTGAGGGTCGTCCAATGTTTCTATTAGTGTCGCATAAACCATCGATTTAAGATGCCCCCACAGGTGAATATCCAGCAAATTTAAATCAGGGGAACAAGGTGGCCAGTAATTTGGTCCACCTCTCCCAATCCATCTCTCACCAAACGTGATATTAAGGTAGTTTTTCACAGCTAAACTAAAATGAGGAAACCCATGTGCACAAAAATAAGTTCGTTACATACTATTAGAGGTATCTTTTCTTATAGTACAAGCAATTCTCTTTTTAGGAAGTTTAGGTAAGATTCACCGTTTAATTTTAGAAGTAAAAAGAAGGAAGCAATTAGATTATTACCTAAAATACCCATTCATACATTTAAAGAAAATGATTCTTGTTGGCAACATTGCACGTAAGCATGGGAATTTTCATCATTCCCTACATGGGTGTTATGATAATTGACTTAGTGTCTTGCTGAAACCCTGCTTCATCAGTAAAAAGAAAGTAAAAATTCCTGTTGTTAATGATATTTCGGTAATACTATTAGCAAAATTGTAAACGAGGCTAAGAATCTCTTGGATGCAATGCTGTAATATGGATATAAATATTATTCGGACCATACTTGCTATATGGTGCTGTTAGAATGATTACCTTATCGATTAGCAAAGGTCCTCATACTAATACTAGGATTTTCTTCCACAGCGCAGAACTGTCTCATCGAATTCAGGGGTTCTTACTGTACTTGACCCGCCAATGACAAAACTTATTTTATTAATTTCCCAAAAATATCTTGAAAAAATAACAAACTTTATCATTTGTCCGTAATCTGAGGTGAATGTTTCCATAGGTTTTTCTATTCCAAAGTTGCCAATTGGGATATGCCTCTGCATACAGACGCTTAGCTTCGTGACATTTGTTAAAAGCACACGCGTATGTTCCATGAATGTCTGTCATTTATTTAAAAGTGTGGAAAAACGTTTTTTTTTAACCTTTACAAAAAAAATACTTAACCGACATGATTTGTCTCCAAAAAATAACATGCTAATGACAAGCCGACAAACAAAAATTATTGTAATTTTTCAAGGCTTATCATCTGACTTTTTTACTAACAGATGAAGTGGTTCAGAGACTTGCAATTAATTTGTTTAATTTTTTTTTTCAAAAAAGAAGCAAGATAGAAAAAACCAACAAAAAAAAAAATTATTTTTAGTTGCTTAAAAAATTTGGTAGAATTTTACTTAATGGACATAACGTCGATATTGCTGAATTTTTGCATATATATTTTTTTAGGGGTTGATCACGAATCTAAAATCAGCTTCCTCTGACAACATCTGACTTTTAAGTTATTAGTAGTGATGAGCAAAGCAAGACCAAGACCAAGACCGGGCTAGTCTTGGTCTTGGTCTTGGTCTTGCAAGCCAAAGGAAGGTCTTGTTCTTGGTCTTGGTATTGCACCACCCGGTCTTGGTCTTGGTCTTGCTGCAAGAGTCTTGCTAGTCTTGCTTTTTTTTGGTAGTAATACTTTAAAGTAAGTAATCTTGAGTAAAACATATTTTTTTAATACTTAAAAATAAATATAGATGGCGACTATATTTATTGCATTAAAAATTTAAAATATACCGATTTTAAGCTTACATTTGATTTATTTAATTTAAAAGCATATTTTAAATGTAGGGGTTTATTTATTTATAGCGCTTCATTTTTAGTTGAATTAAGACACAACCTATTTTCATACATTTAGTTGCACATAGAAACATTTTAGTGATAAGAATTATTAAAATTTTCTTTAAAGAAGCATATAAAATTAAAACAAATCTGTGTACTGTGTGAGCAGAAAAAAACTTTTAATTTCAATTAGATGTAAAATTTTCATGAAAATGATTTTTATATGTAAACATTGGTTTCTGATTTAAAAAAAAGTTATTCAGGAATCTTTTAAGTTCATATAAACTTTTTATCTCTAAATTAGTCAAATATTTGCAGTACAAAGTTGGCACACATACTTTATAAACAATCTGCATATACAAGGTGGCTCAATAGTGTGTCAAGGCTCGATATCTCCGAAACCGTTCATGATGGTGAAAAACTGAACATACAAAAATTATAGAAAAAAAGAACGTAAAATGAGAAATTATTTTCTATTTTAAAATTTTCCAAAAAATCCACTGACACTCAAGAAAACTCCCTTGTATCAAGCCTAAAATAAAAAAATATGGCGAAAAATCCATTTAAAAAATCACCACCCGGGATTTTATGCTGGAAATTGTTGAACTGTCATATAGAAACAATATCAACGTAGATGATTTTTAAATATCAATTTTCGTCTAAACCGGAAGTCATATTTAAAATTCATTTATATAAAAACTATTCCTATATGATATGAAAATAATATTTTTTATTAATCTATCTCTTTTACAATTATATTTTACTTTTAAGAAGCAATCTAATGGTGCCACTTCTTACAGTGTGGAACAAAAATATTTTTTTTCTCTTTTGTTGAAATTTTTGAACCACCCTGTAAGTAGCATCACTAGATAACTAAAAAAAACATAAAAAAAATGAAAGTAATTATCAGCTTTATAACTTTGTACCCCTATTTTTTCTTTTTCGAAAACCCGTTTCGAGATATCGAGCTTATGACCATTGAGTCAAATTTTTTATTTTTGAAACATGTTATTGAATTTACTGTTACTTTACTACGTTTTCTGCAAAATTTAAAAATCGATTTGAGTCCATTTCGGGTTTTAAATTCGTAATCGTTTTCATGTGCAGTATTTAATTCGATTTGAAAACGTTTAAATTTCGTTTTTGTCAGCTGTCTTTGTCAATTGTCAAAGACATCAGCTGCAATTATTAATAAATTTAAAACAAAAAAATTTCTTTAAAAAAACAAAACATTTATATAAAATGAAGTATCAAAAAATTTTTATTAATCACCCAATTTATTGGTTAGCTCGGGTAATAAAATCTAATGGTCAGATGTAATGCGCAAGTCCAAAGTGATTTCATTGCATCGTGTTTTCATGGTATTCGATCCCGTACGAATCCCAGATTTTACCTAACGACCATGTATCAAAACGATTTAATTACGTTTCTTTATGCAGTATTAAAACTTGAAATGGACTTTCAAAAAACGATTTGAATTCCGCATGAAAACTGTTATTTTTAGAAAACTGTATATAAAAAAACCAAGTGATCCATTTAATTATTATTTAATTAAAGAAAGCTGTTACTTATTAAATAATCGCCTTTTTTGGTAGTTCTAACACATTTTTTGTCATGTCTGTATGAAATACCTCTGAATATTAAATATAAAAACTAAATATTATAATATTAAAAAAAAAGTAGCAGAAGTGCAAGAGTCTTGCAGGTCGGTCTTGGTCTTGCGTAGTCTTGCACTCCTCAGTCTTGGTCTTGGTCTTGCATACCCCGGTCTTGATGGTCTTGTTCTTAAGAGTGGCTGTCTTGCTGCAAGACCAAGACCAAGACCGCAAGACCAAGACCGGTCTCGCTCATCACTAGTTATTAGCCCTCCAGGTGGACTAACTTCAGCAGCCATAATTGCTGGTTATACATATGTTACAGTCACGATGCGGCGTGTGAAAGTAGAGGTTTGCAATTAAATGGAAAAAAGGTGTAAAATAAATATAAATACAAGGTTTTAAAAGGTGTTTGTAAAATACTGTTGCCAATCTAGTGTAAAAATCAAGAATTCTGTGCAAAAAAGAGAAGGAATAGTGTAAATAGGGTTAGTTTAATTTTCTACTTTGATAATGAATATCTCGAAAACGAAACGTTGCCGAAAAATTATTTTTTCAGATTCGTAATCAAAGTTCCAAAAAACCCCCATATACCAAATTTGGTCAAAATCGGAGAGGAGGCAATTTTCGAGACAATTTAAAAAACTAATTTTAGATTTGTGATCAATGCCCCAAAAAATCCCCATAATAAGCAAAAAATTCATAAAATTGGCGTCATGTCGGATAACTAAAATTTCACCAAAAATTATTTTTGATAAGGTGTCTTCTGACAAACCACTGGACTTAATAATTCTAATTTAATTAGGCCTAAAATAGGCCCTTATTACTAAAAATACCACTGACAAATTTCAAGAAAATCAGCTGTAGGGTATTTAAGCTAACTACAAAAAAATCTACTTTTTTTAAAGCTTAACAACCTATATTTTAGAAACTATGCATTTTCGGACCCATATTTACATAAACTTTTTTTTATTGGCCATGCATTTTTGAGCACCCTGTATTAATATTAAACATGTTTATTACCTCATAGATTGAACCTTTGAAGCGCATTCAATCATTTTTTCATTCCATAAATTATCCTTCCAATCTAAATCATAAAATATTACTACTATAGCTGGAACTTCATTTAGGTGCTTTGAAATCCAATTTCTCTTTATGATACCCTTCGGAATGTACCAGTCATATGAATTTCTTTTGGGCTTAATAACAGGAAACTTGTGAGTGTTGCTAATAAGTTTGTAAAGAACTGGAGCTTTATCGATTCTGTTATTAAACGTTTCCCATATTGACTTGTGAATTGCATTATTTACCACATCTAAACCTGAAAATCCTACTAGAGCAAGTGGTTTTAATTTTAATTCCGGTGGAAGGTTAAAATTATTTTGATAAACAGATAAGTTTACTTGGATATTCGACATATTTTTTACTTTACTAAAACAATCCCTTCCTTTTGTTTAATTACAAACAAAAGTCTAATTATTATTTTTAGCTTAATATTGGGAGGCATTTAAAATGATGTCATTAATTTGACAATCAGCTGTTCGGATCATCTGTTCCTTTATTCGAGGATATACTACTGGAGCTTGCCGTTTGGTCGGGCGAGCAAGCGTGCGAAAGAAAAAGAAAACCGAGGTATAATCCTTCTCTCTTGCTCCGCGTGCTGATATTATACTAGTCGGCCGACGGTGAGCGGTCCCCATTAGTATATGCTCAAAGCACAGAAAGGTTCTGTTGCTTGCTTGCTCGCTCGCTTGCTATAATTTATTGGTAAAAGTTTCCCTCGGGTACTTGTTTTGTCAACCCATTCCCTTTTTGAGCAGACACTTACTACAAGCAGCCTTGCCTCGCAGCAATACGAACAAGCGTGCTAGAGAGAGAGAAGATTCAAAGTATAACTTTTCTTTTTTGCTCCAACATGCTAATTGACGGAAAGGAAAGGTCGACCAATCAGCACGTAGAGCAGGGTACATAGCCCTCCCACCAACCGATCACTACGTTGGAACAAAAGAGGGAGGTTATACTTTGATTCTTCTTTCTCACACGCACGCTTGTTCGCATGACCAAGTGGCAAGGCCGTGTCTAGTAGGCATATGTTAGAAACATGCTTTGGATAATTTTCATATTCTGGCTCTAAGCCATCGGAAATCATCCAAATATTACCAAAAAAAAAAAAAAAAAACAAAATCCTTTACATGTGTAGCATCCTAGCCAGCGTTCAAATATATACTTGGACGGTGTCCTAGCACTCGGAGGTGCAAAAACGACGAAGCAGGTGACTGTTATAGAGCCTTCAAACATTGCGTGCAATCAGCACGAAGAGCGAGAGAAAAAAGATGTAGACTTGAAAGATCCAGGCTGCCTTTAGCCGTAATATGCTCGAAGGTTCCTACAGAACCAGTAGAATAGACCGCCAGTTCGTGTAAAGAAGAACATACATTTCATCCTCTAACCCTAACCTTCAATTACTCTTTTTAAAACGAGCTCAAAACTCAAAACTAGTTTGTCAACAACACGTGTTTAAATCTTAAAGGTTTTTGTTTTAATAAAACTCTGTATAATGGGTCGCAAAGCCAAATTTGAGGAAGGTGTGGTAGTTAAAAAGGGCCCAGGAAAAAAGACCAAAAAACAAAAAGATCCAATTTTTCCCAAAAGTTTATCTGGTATGTTGTCTGTTAAGATGTGTGACTGTTTATGTATATTACAAATTTTAATTTTAGGACCAGAAGACACTGAAAAACAGTTAAGCTCAAGACAAAAAAAGAGGCTGAAAAAAAGGGAGATTAAAAAACAGGAACTTCTTGAAAAGCGGAAGCTTGCCCAAAAGACTAAAAAGAAGGAAAAAAAGCCCATTGTTAAACAACAGCCTAAACCAAAGCATTACTCTAGTGAAGGTATAAAGACCTATTTCTGTCTCAACTTATATAAAAAAATTTGGTTGTTGACTTAGCTGTAAATACCTGATTGGTATAATCTAAAACCTTTTAGAAAAATAATAAAATTAAAAATACCTATCAAAAAACATAATAAAACTGTTTAGGTATTATATAAACATACAGAAATCCTAAATATTTTTTGGGTAGAATGAAAAAACCAAGCTTTTGTTAAAATGCAACTTAGTATAACATTTTACTGGTTTCACCAGTTTTAATTGGTTTTTTGTGACTTGCTAGTCTGTTCCTAGAGTTTATTAAACTAGCTCATAACTACTTAAAAGTTAACAGGTGCATAGCTTCCTGGACAAATATAAACACTAATAAAAATCAACCATTTTAACAAAAGCTATTTCATATTTTAGCCAAAAATATTGACTTTGTTAGTTCCAACTACTTGAAATGGTAAAAAATAAAATATTCTTTAAGGACAGTGTGCAGATTTTAATAGATTAATATTTTACTATGCAGGCAAAATTATTAATCATAGTAACATAAAAAAATATATTGTAAAGGATCTGTACAAATTTTGTTATATACACCAAAATCCAATAGGATTAAATACCCTAGCAAATTATGTATCTATCTCTAACCAAAAATATGGGTTTTTGTTAACTTTGTTGTTACTCCATAATCCAAGAATAAAGTTTATTTAAATTAGTATCAAAAATATCTATTACAATAAAAAATGTATACATAATGTTTACATTACTGTATCATTGATTATATCTTTTGTGAACACCTTGGTATTGATAATTTATATAAGTAGCAACTATATTTTGTAATAAATATTTTAGAATCTGAATCTGAGGATTCAGAAAATGAATTTCAAGGAGCGAAAGGCGCTACCGTTAAAGGATTTAGTGATAGCAATGAGTCATGGTTAAAGCCAAAAATTAAGAAGGGTACCAAACGCCAGAAACAAGAGTCAGATGAAGAGGAAATGGAAACTGAGGTAATTAAAAGGGAGCTAAGTGCCAATAAAGTAATAAAAGATGCTAACAATCTACTATATTTTTAATTATATCAAAACATTTTTTTTTATTATTAATTATACTTACTTTTCAAAATGTGAAAAAAAAATCATATTAACATGCCTCAAAAAATGCACACCCAGATGGCTAGAATCCCCCCGAGGAATGGGCCCCAAAGTCATATTTTGCTTCATATCTCTAGAACCACTGAAGGTAGGCCAGCAAAATTTGGTAAAGTTGTTTTTTATTCAAGCTTGCATGCAGTTGATTTCCCAAATTACATAATTTTTTTTAGGGGTGTTACAATTGTTCTTTGTTATTTAACATAATCATAATACATGGTCCAAAACATTTCTAATACATGATATTTGCAATAAAAAAATAATATTATGTACTTTAAAACCTATTAAAATTTTGTTAGTTTTTTAAAAGGTGTTTAAATAAACCTATGTTTTTCCTTATACACATTAACACTATGCTTATACTTTGCAATGTTGTATTTCATTTCCTGCTAGTGTGATTTTGTGAAAATCTTAACAGGTATCTCAGTTGCATAAACCAAACCAAAAAGATTGTAAAGGAAACCCTTTTAATTAAAGGTGTTTAAAGGTAAAAGACATCAAAACGAAATAGATATCCGCACACCTATTTTGAAAAAGGGGGGATGGGACATTTCAAGGTTTTTACATGTGAAATAAAGGTTTTAGTATCATGGGGCTTTTTTAAATCCTTTTTATTGGCCCTAAAGTACTAAAATTCCACAAACAAGAAATTTGAGGAATTATATACCAGGCACACCCCCTGAATAAAATAACTCTGAAAAAATTTTGGTAATTGGGATCATTTACATGCAGGGTTAGAAAATAAACAAATTTAGCTGATTTACTTACAATGGTTTTAGGGATATTACATTTTTTGGGGAGCTCTAATCATCTTATATGTAAACTTTTTTTTATTTTGGGCAGTACAATGAGTCCTTGAATTATTGCCCACCAATTTCGGGACACCCTGTATATTACCTAATATTTTATTATAAATCTAGTTTTTATGCTTTGTAGTATAAAACTACTGTTGGATGTTTCTCTAAATTGTTTTAAGCTTTTCTTACTCTTGAGCATTTCTAATGAGCCTATAATGAAATACATTTTGAAGGCATATTTTTAAATTGGTTTGATAATATAGGATTGCTTTATTTATTTTTAGTTCTTTAAGAGTGATAGAAACACAGACTAACAACTCTGTTACTTTTACTTGGTATTTTTAACCCTATTATTTTAAAAGTTTGAAACACCAAACCACAAGTTTATGTAAAAACTTATACATCACAAAACTACAGTTTTCTTAGTCCTATGACGTCCACAGTGTTTTAATTATAATTGTGATAGTCTTGACACACCTGATTTTAAATATGTAGCTACAAAATAGAAAAATCTGCAACACTGGCATTGGAGCCATATGAACCAAAGGGGGGTAGCGTTAGTCTGCAATACAGGTTAATTTGGCGGTAAACTTGTGGTATTCATCGCATTTTTTGTAGAAAAAACAAAAGTTACATCTTTAATATTGATATTTTTGTTAGAGTTTGGCAAAAGTAACAATGTCTAGTAAATTTGTTTTATTTGTGTGTAGTTATTTATTGTGTTTTGTGTTTGCTATTAAAAATTAGTTTTAAGAAAATTTGTTATTGGATAATCAGCTGATATTAGCATTATTATAATTATTTATGTTGTAAGGTATTTTTTCTGATTAGGAAGCTGGAAGTATGCATATAACTTGTTGCATACCAGAGTATAAGTCCAGTTAATATAGTACCCTAAATGTTCCATACATTAAATTTACATCAGCATTTTGGCTCCTTAGAGATAATAGTTATATAATACACATTCTTGTAACAATTTAGCAATACTGAGTTAAAGATGGTGAAGTAGATTTTTAAAACATATTTAACTATCCTAACTCCAGTAAGCAATATGTGACCAAAATCCTAATTAATGACCTATACCCATTATTACCCTAGGTGACATAATCAGTTTCATTTTATAATTCCTTTAAAGACATTGTCTACATTTATTAGTATTACTGTTGTTATTTATTAGTTCATAAACTTGCTTCCTTTATAAGTTTTGCCACTATTTTTGTTGTTATGAATCATAAATTAGTTTTTGTTTATATCAACTTTTATAAAGAGAAAACGTGGCAACAATATCTATAAGCACGATCGTCCATTCTAGCCCTAGAACACGACTTTTTCTTTTTCTTCAAAGCTAGAGATTTAAAGTGGACTGTGTCTTAGTCTTGATATATCTTTTTTTCCAATACTTGTTGACGAAAATCTGTAAACATTAAAAACAAACTACTGTTTCATTTTTTTACTGTTTAAAAATAAGTAAATTTTTTTATCGGACACCACCTTGATTTTGATGCAAATAGCATAACCTAAAATTCTTTCTTTTGGAAACTTACTACCTTTAAATGGGAACATACACTTACATATTAAACAAATACATTAAAATTTACAATTTTTTAATGACTATTTTTAGTAGTAAACAACTCAAATAAATCCAGTTTTTTTTTCGGCATTTTACCTAATTATGAATTAGGTAGGCAACCATTTATACAACATATTAACAACTGGATTTATTTGAGGTGTTTTTTACTAAAATTAGGTAATAAAATACCCATTTGATAGTAATCAGTTTCAAGAAAAAGAAATATTAGCAAATATTGTCCATTTTAAGGTTAGTATAGTTGGAGGAGCCATAACTAAAAAATCAGAGTAGAAAAAAAAAGATTTTAGATTCATTATCAGCGCCCCCAAAAACCCCAGTTAAGGATTTCATTAAAATCGGCGTGGTCTCCTTAAAATTTCACCAAAAAATGTATATGTCTAGTACCTTATTTAACATATAACTTTTATTGTTATGCTATTTTATTGATTTTAAAATCTTTTGTCATTAAGGACGATGATGAAGAACAAGATGATGATTCAGGCGAAGATGAGAGTGAAGGCAATTTTAAAATTGAAAATCTTAATGAATTAAGTGAAGATGATGATGATAATGATGATGACGATGAGTTTGATTCTGATAACGAAAATAATAAAGCAGGTAATATTTTAATATCCTGTTAATATTTTTGCTTAATAATTCGACCTTTAATGTTATAGATGGTTTTATTGACATTTTCTGTTTTTTTTTCCATATTGATTGTAAAATTCTATAAATAGCGACTTAAATGGTAAATTGTTATTGTAAAAAATAATTTATTTTTAATTTTTTGGCAGAAATCAACTATAATTGTGTTGTATTTATATTTACCAAAAAAGATTATTAATTTAATCCAATTATTTGATAAAAAACATCTCTTAATATTAGTGTTTTTTAATGACTGACAAGAAATTTGGTTTATTTTTTAACTTTTTTTCTTCTCTATTTTACTGATATAGCCATGGGTATAAAGGTACAAAATATACGATTTTAAATAAAAGCTTTAATAATTCCTTTACTCTAAATTCTTGTAGTAGTTTATTATTTGTGCAACTCTTCTCCTTAAAAATATAAATTGTTATATTAATTCAGTATTTATCAAGTATATATTTAAAGAAAAAAAAACTAATTGATAGGGTTTAGTCATATAGATGGCGTAAGTTAGGGGCGTAGGTATATGGAACTTTTTAGGGGATTAAAATAGAGCAAATAAAATTTATTGAAATTTGGTAACATCATTTTTAAGTATGGGCGAATACTGTAGAAGTTATTTATTAGAGTCAAATTACAAAAAAAGCCCAGTAATCCAATTTGGTAAATAAATAAGCTGTAATGTAATGCTTGTTTTATTTTAAAAGAAATATAGAAAGAGTATAAAATAGCAATAAGAGCTCTATGTGTTAAGATATATAAAATAATTAAATACAACAATTAAGTTTATACTTGTAAATTATGTTGTCAGATTCTGATGAAGACATGCTTCCAATTGAAAAACAAAATATTAAACTAAAAAAGAAACAAGCCAAAGAAGAAAAGGAGGCGGAAGCGGAAATGCAGTTAAACATTGCTAACCAGGAATCATTTCAATTTCCCACAAAATCTGAAGAAGAGGTCAAGTCTTTACAGGTAGGTTTTTATGATTTTTCTCAAACCAGTCACTTTGTAATATAAATTTACAGGAAATTATAGAAGTTTGACTGCAAATATTAGGAAAAAGGGCTTTAAATTTCAAATCATTATGGCAACTGTAGTCTACATGCATTGTTTAAAGCTGACCCGACAGACATTGTCCTGTCTTACCTATAAATAATAAATTTAAATTGATATAATTAATAAAAGAAAATTATTTTTTTAGGATGTTCAACAGCGAATTCGAGAGGTTATTGCAGTCCTATCAGACTTTAGTAAACTTCGTGATAAAGAACACTCTAGAAGTGATTATATAGATATCTTAAGAAACGATCTATGCACCTACTACAGTTACAATGATTTTCTTATGGAAAAATTTATGCAGCTTTTTCCTCTTTCTGAACTTTTGGAGTTTTTGGAAGCAAGTGAAGTGCAGAGACCGTTGACAATAAGGACCAATAGTTTAAAGACTAGGAGAAGGGATTTGGCCCAGGCTTTAATTAATAGGGGAGTCAATTTGGATCCTATTGGCAAATGGAGCAAGGTTCGTCAGTTTGTACTTTTACTTAAAAAAAAAAAAAACTAATATACCACTTTTTTTTTCTTTTATTTTATGAATAAACACATTAGTTGTTTGTATCATGAAAGGCACTTTCTTAGGTTTTTTGTAAAATCTATACCAATATTGTTTAAATAATTCTGCATCTATTGGCGCAGAATGAAATTTATAAACAATACAGTTCTGGAGATATTTAATTGCATAGATAGTGTTTAATTGTTTTCTTTTAGGTCGGTTTAGTGGTATACTCATCGCAGGTGCCAATGGGTGCCACCCCAGAATATTTGGCTGGTCATTATATAATTCAGGGAGCCTCAAGTTTGCTCCCAGTTATGGCATTGGCTCCTCAAGAGAATGAAAGAATATTGGACATGGCGGCAGCGCCTGGTGGAAAGGCATCTCATATTGCTGCTGTTATGAAAAATACCGGTGTGCTTTTTGCTAATGACCTAAATAGGTATGTTGATTTATCATTAGCTTATACAAGGGAGTTGGCTATAACAGTGGCGGCGTTTTAATTCTAAAGGGTGGCAAAACTCTGATAATCCAAGAATTTCTCATTTTTGAACTCATTAAAATCAAGGTTAAAACTGTTTAAACATTTAGTTATAAGAAAGTCATATTTTTGGTTACTTTAAAAACACAGGTTTATAACTCACTAGCTTTTTGCTTACGTGGATTACACGTGGCTGTTTTTTTTCCGTTCTCATGGGGAAGTAGCAATGCACACAAAGCATCAGAAATTTCATACATTAGATACGTGCGACAACGACGTCTGTCCTCACGTGTCTGGCCTTTCGGGTCACATCACATTATGCTCCCCATGCTTCATCTTCCTGGGAAGCGCGCGTCGTGCGATTAAGCATTATTTATTTTATCGTTTTCATTTGTTATTACTTTTTATTATAAATGGCGTTTGTGAATGGGTTAGTACATAGTATGTTCTTATGAACTACTGACATTTAAATAATTTTTTTTCGTAAAAAATGACAAAAAATAGAATCATACATGTTCAGTTTAACGTTGCCCTAACAACATATTACATATTACTCATGTTATGAGTCAAAGGCTACCACTGCATCTTTTGTTTGGGGTCATGCTCCAAATCAACGAATTCTTGGATAGAAATAAAGTAAACAAACCTTGTTTGGCATTAATATGTTCAGGGGGGCAAGGAGGGATAGTTCTTGTAAACACACGGCACAACAACACACTAAATAACATCACTGCGAAAATAATAACTTTTTCAATGTTTATGCATTGCCCCATAAATTACATTTTTATAAATCGATTATTCTTTATTGTTAAAAATTAATTTTAAAGCCGGAAAACTATTTTTGTTTATTATCTGAAGAGACAGACATGACATTTACTTTAGATGCCCAATTCGATTGCTGTTGATCAAGTCAGTTTACAAAACGTGTTATTGAATAATACTACCTACTAGAAAGAGATAAAATGATATTGGAGTGCCGTACAACACCTGATTTACTATCATTTTTTATTAAACGAATGCTTGGAACTGTCATTTTAATAAATCTTTATATTTAAATCGATGTTGCCTATATTAACACAAAAACTAATATTTTTGAATAATTTTATTAAATTTTCAAGGTAATTTTCTGATTTTGGTTTTTGAGATCTGGCAATTTGTTTACGTTTTTCCAAAACAAAAACCAACAGATCACTATACCAAACACCCTGCCTACAAACTGGCGTTGCGTTAATTCTAGTCCTTGAGTTCGTTGCTCCAAATAATAAGCACATATTTGGTTTACAATGAAGAGCTATATGTATCATAAAGGGAGTAGACGACAGGACTGATTGCAAGTTACTTTCGTCAAATTAAATCTAATAACTTTTTCTTGTTTATACATTTTACAGTGTTTACTTAAAAAAAAAACAACAATACAAACTACACAACATATAAAGACCCGAATTTCCATGTAATGAGATATAGGAAAAATATATATTTAATTTTGGTGCATCATTGCCTAATGAATTAGTTAGGGGTTTATGTATAACCTCATCCTGTTAAATTGTAAATATAAATAAAAATAATGAACATGTTAGAAATGATAAATATGTAAATTATAAATTATTTACTGTGTATTGGTAAATAACATACTAGCAAATTGTACTCAAACCTTTGGACGTGTGTAAAACAGATTAGGTGTTAAACATTAATAAGCTTTTGTTATTGGTCAATTAGTTTTTGATATGTCGTGATTAGTCAGTGTTTCTACAAACTGACTAGTATAAATTTCCGATGGAAAACAAATTATATTTAAACACATTTTTTAAAGTAGTTTAGATTAAATGAAAAGCCGTCACTCTGACTCTTGTCTCTGAAATGTCATGTTTGTAAAAAAGACGAAAACTAATTACACACTGAATTTTTTTAAATATTATGATTTGTAAGATTTCTATTTAAGTTTTTTTTACAGAGATCGTATTAAAGCAGTGGTAGGAAATTTCCATAGATTAGGTGTGGTAAATAGTGTAATTACCTGTATGGATGGCCGAAAATTTCCTAGTATTATGAAGGTCTTCTTTGACAGAGTTCTGTTAGATGCTCCATGTACAGGTAAAAACCTATGTTTTTGATTTTAATGGAAATTTTTGCTAATTTATGGTCATATATTAAATAAGTAATCACCTTATAACAAAGAAAAAAATTCTTATACCTTAGAAGTGTAATTACTTGAATTATGCAGACATGTTTCGCTACACTGTAGCTTTATTAATGCAAACTATACTATCTATGATGGAATGTAAAAATAAATTAACAATACTGTGTTAAGTCTTGAAAAAACTTAAATAAGCTATTTTTCTACTTTTGTATTAGTACATACTAAGTGTTGATAACATATTTAAGGTACTGGAGTTGTAGCGAAAGATCCAAGTGTGAAAACCAGCAAGGATGAGACAGATATTCAAAGATGTTACAATCTTCAACGACAATTATTATTAGCAGCTATTGATTCTGTAAATGCCAAGTCGGCCACTGGAGGTAATATTGTTTCTAAAACATCAATTTTTAGTAAAAACTGTATCATTTAAAAATGAAGTTACTACAGAATGGAATGAATATAATGCTTTTAGGCATTGATATTTGAGCAAGCTTCTTTTATGCATTTTTATTGTGTCAAAATTATAATATATATATATATATATATATATATATATATATATATATATATATATATATAATATATATATATATATATTATACATATATATATAAAAATTATTAATATTATTTTAAATAATATATAATATTTTTAAAAATAATTTTTATAAAAATTATATTTAAAAATAATTAAAAATAATAATATAATTTTTTATTATATTTAAATTTTTTATTTTTTTAAAAATTATAATATATATATATATATATATATATATATATATATATATATATATATATATATATATATATATATATTATATATATATATATATATATATATATATATATATATATATATATAAATTTTTTTAAATTTAATTTTAATTTAAATTTAATTATATTTAAAAAATAAAAATTTAAATAAATTTTAAATTATTTAAATTATTTTATAATTTTTAATATTTTTTTAAAAATTTTAAAATAAAATATTTTTAAAAAATTTTTTTTTTAAAGGGGAAAAATTTTTAAACTGTAAAACCTTCAAAGCAACTTTTTTGAGAATATGACCGAGTAGCTTTTATTTTTATTTTGGTTTTTGAAATCATCAACTTTATTTTTTCATATGGACGCCATATTGATTTTTACGCAGTCAAATAGGTTTTTTTTCTGATTTCAACAATGTATAAAATTTTTATAATTTAAGAGTTTATTACCTCATTTATTTCAAAAAAAAAAAAAAATTTTTTCAGTTTTGGGCCTTATCCCCCAGAACGAATTTTTTTTTTAAACAATAAAATATTAGTAATTGGCAAAATAGATAAGCTAAACAGATATATTACAGAAATGGGGTTGTGAACAAACTATAACGTTAATACCGTAACCACAAAAAATAAGGCCCCTATGAAAAAAAGTTGATGAATCATCAACCGGGGGCCCCATTGGATTTTTTTTTCAGCCAAATAGTGCTTTATTCTTATTTGATCAATGTATAAATGTTTGTTTAATTTTAACCGATCCACTTCAAAAAAAAAATTTTCTCAGTTTTGGCCTTGATTCCGGGAATGTCATCTAGGGGATTATCAAGTTAGCCGGAATTATAATTTTTTTTTTTAATTTTTTAAATGGTTAATTATTATTTAAAGAAAAGCTTGATATTTTTTAACTATTTAAAGTATGAAGGTTAATATAGCTACGCAAACGTATTTCGACAATTTTCCTGAAAGGCAGCATCCAAAAAACATTTCTTTCGAAAAATGGTTACAAATTTGCTTAATTTCGGGAAATTTTAAAAACCACGACCTAAGAAGTACGTTTAAGAAAATGACAACGAGAACCAACATATTAAAGAAAATCCAAATCTTCAGCCAGGGATGTTTATAGAGAATTCCACAAACCAAACCCAACCTTCATAGGGTAAAGGGGCTATTTAAAAAATCGTTAATATGTTGAGAAATAGGAAACATTTTTAATTTTTGTTATTTTACATCTTCATTTTAGTAGGGAAAATTTGTTTAGCCATTTTCATTGTTTTTGTTTTCACTTGTTTTAATTAATTGTTACGGGGTTTTGTTGTAACACGGTATTAACGTTATAGCTATGTTCCCAAACCCATGTCTGAAAAATCTGTTCAGCTTATCTATTTTGCCAATTTCTAATATTTTTTTGTTTACAAAAAAAAGACGTTCGCCAGAATCAAGCAACGAGAAAATATTGTTTTTTTTAAATAAATGAGGTTATAAACTCATAAATTATAACATGTTATACATTGTTGAAATGAGAATAAAAAGCACTATTTGACTGCGTAAAATCCAATATGGCGTCCATATGAAAATAAAGTTGATGATGATTCTAAAAAACCCCCAAAAGTAGAAAATAAAAAAATTTACTACTCGGGCATATTCTACAAAAAAAGGTTTTAAAAGTTTTACAGATTTAAAAATTTTCACTTTAAAAAAAAAATCGATTTTGAAAAAAAAGTTTCAGGGTTTTTTTAAAATTTTCAAAAAACCCGAATAGATAAAACCATGTAGTCAACGGGATTAGCTTATAAATAATTGTCCAAAACTTTCCCCATTTAACGATTTTCTATCTACTTTGGGTTTCCCAAAATCCCCATACATTCCCCCCCAATTTTGGGAAAACTGATGTAAAAAAACCCGGGGATGCAAAAATACCAAAGAGTCAACTTTGGCTTTTTTGGTAGACACTGCCTTTCTCCATATTCGGGGGTAATACTGAAAACATAATTTTTAACTTAAGCTGCTATAAACTTGTATTTCTTTTAGGTTATATCGTTTATTCCACATGCTCGGTACTTCCAGAAGAAAACGAATGGGTCGTTGATTTTGCATTAAAGAAGAGAAATGTAAAACTTGTCGATACAGGATTAGGTTTTGGTACAGAAGGGTTTACCAAATACAGACATTTAAGGTTAGTATTACTTAATTTGGATAACTCTTTATTGGCGTAGTGGTAAAAGCGCCATTTTTATAGTTGTGTGTTCAATGCTGGGCACACAGGATAATTTACACAACTCAAACTACCATTTAAAAAACCCTATGAGGAGCCTTAATTATTAGGATAATATATAATGGCTTTTTCATATTAGGAGTTATAGGTAGAGAGTAAATATCGTTTACTTTTCTTTTTTTGCAGATTCCAT
>JAHBCN010015571.1:0-20834 GCA_019359885.1 Listronotus oregonensis
ACTGCTACACTGCTATCAACCAGTAGTTAAAAACGGCTTGCTTGCTTGTTATAATTAATTGGTTCCAACTCCTTCAGGATTTATTTCGCCAGCGTATTAGGGTGACTATTTCACTAGAGTGTATTACACCGGCAATCCAGCTGAAAATATTGCTACCTGGACAAAACCAACAACATGGTATTTCAGCGACAATTTTTTGACATTGTCAAACTGATATTTTTTATTCATAATTTTTTAATTATCGGCAAAAAATGAGTTCAAGCAATGAAAACAGATTTGGAAGTGATTCATTTACTGAGATCGAAAAAGCAATTCATAACACGATCCCTTATAACACGGCGAAATCGAAAAAATCTGCTTAGGAACAATTTTCCCAATTTCTTGAGGAAAGAAATTACAATTTGGAAAAAGATACTTCGCCAGAAGATTTGGCGAAAATTTTAGAAGATTATGGGGTAAAATTTTACTTTACGGACACCACGCCGATTTTCATGAATTTTTGCATACGGAGGTTTTTTGGGGCGCTGATCACGAATCTAAAATTAGTTTTTTCCGGCAACCTCTGGTTTTTGAGTTACAAGGCCTCCAGTGAACTAACCTCAAAATTCTCCCTTCTTGAAACTGATTACCAAGAAATGGGAAAATACACTGATTAGGCACTTATATATTAAACCAATACACTAAAATTTACAATAATTTATTGTCTATTTCAAGTAAAAATTATCTCAAATGAATCCACTTTTCTGTACGTTTTAAGAACATGTATGATGTATAACTGGTTGCCTGATTTATAATTGAGTTGTCGAGATATAAAAAACTGGATTTATTTGAGGTGTTTTTTACTAAAAATAAGCAAAAAACTTTTGTAAATTTTAGTATATTTGTTTCTTATATAAGTGCCCAATAAGTATATGTTCCATTTTGGTGGTAATTAGTTTCAAGAAGGAGGAATTTTGGAAAAATGTTCATTTTGAGGTTAGTTCACTTGGAGGCCTTATAACTCAAAAACCAGAAGTTGCCGGAAGAAACTAATTTTAGATTCGTGATCAGCGCCCTAAAAAACCCCCGTATGCAAAAATTCATCAAAATCGGCGTGGTGTCCGTAAAGTAAAATTTTACCGCACAGATGGTGCAAGAAAAATATTTCAAAGAATTTGGAATATTTTTCCATTCCATTTCAGGGCATAATATTTAAATCAGCTAGATTGGCACGAGATGCAAAGCGTCGGCAACTTCAGGCAAGGCCTGAAAAAAGGTGGGTAAGTTCTAAAGCATTTACCACTACAGATCTTTTGGAAATGGTCAAATGTTACGACGAGGACAATCCAGACAGATTACAAAAAATATTTTTCCAAATTTGTTCCTTTGAACTTGCCTGGCGTGGCAACGAAGCCGTTAATTGTAAAATTCAGTATTTTTCAAAAGAACTGAACCTCAAGGGTAGGTAACTAAATAATTGTTATATTTATTTTGTTTGCTTAAAGATTAATTTTTTTTAGGCAACTTCTCTGGAAGGGTTGAATATAATCCCATATTTTCGAAAACTTCCCAAGGAGGCTCTAAAAGTTTGACAAATAGTAAATGGCTAGTAAGAAACAGAACCAATGAAAACCTGTGTCCAGTCAGATTATATTTAAAATTAATGGAAAAAAGAGCAACTAATCCTCACTTGGCCACAGAGCGATTGTTTTTAACTATACATCCCAACTGGAAAAAAGGGGTATGGCACAAAAACATGCCTTTGAGCTTAAATACCTTATCAAAGTGAACAAAACAATCTGCTGAAAAAATTGGCTTAGATACAAAAAAATTTTAAATTACCAATCATTCCCATCGATCTTCTGCAATCTCTACTTTAACAAAAAATTGAGTTGGTGATCAAGAAGCTATTAAACTTACAGGACATTCTAGTACCAACTCTTTAAAACCATATCTTCAGCTGAATCCAGAGCACCACCTAAATTTAATTAAAAATTTGCGACAAAATAAGGAAAATGAAGCTTCGGCCTCTACGAGTACTCAGGTCCAGGTACAAACTCAATCTGCTGTGGTTGAAAAAAACAGCGCTCAAACTATTATAACGGTCAATTATTATAATTGCACATTTTATATAAATAATTAAGTAGTTTTTAGTATACTTGTTTTGTTGGCAATTTTTTTAAATAAAATAATTCTGTGTTCTGTTTATTTTCAAAATCTCCTTACGTGAAATAGTCATGACGAATACCACTCGAAAAAAAATTATGTAGGCAAAATTGTTCTCAAGGTTTTATTCAAATTTGTTGCTTTTTGGTAATATCGCTTTTAAAATTTTTGATAAAATCACTCGCCTAACGGCTCGTGATTTTTTCAAAAATGTCATTCGCGAAATTGCCAAGCAACAAACTTTCATTCATACCTTTTGAATATTTTGCCGACAAAATTTTTTCTCTTGTGATATTATATATGATAATTTTCCGAGTCTAGCTCTAAACCATAGGAAATTATCCCAACATAACAAAAAATAATAAAAATACTTGCAATTTACATTTAGATGCTGCGAAATGCAGTCCAAAAATCTAGGTTTTTGTTAGAGTTTTGTCTTTTTAGCCACCACACGGTTAACGCCACCATGCGTGACTCTAAAAAGGTTTAGGAATCACTCCAGACTTCGAAACTACACTTTTATGGCACTACTAAAGGGCAGGTGATTTTTTTCTTGATCCCCGAGAGTTAAGAACGCCCGATTTGGCTCCTCCAGCCAACTTCCCCGACAAAACTGTAGTTTTCAAATGAACATCCTCACTGGTCGGAGGTCAAACAAAAAGCCTATAGGTTACATTACAAGACATTTTTTTTAACCAGTAAAAAATGTTTTTTTCGCATTTTTGTAACAAGTACTTTTATTATTAAAAAAATTACTGGCCACCTCGGTCCAGGTTCTAGGGTATAGACTAGTGCACGCACAGAGTCTATCCTTTTATATCGTAATAGCCGTGGCAAAAAACACTATACAGCTAATTATATTTTTAAAGGTATATTGAAAATTTAAGCAAAGTAGATTTTTCATTATTTTAAAATTTTCTTTCATTTTTGGGAGTGGCATAGACTTTACAAAGTTCTATTTTTCTAAATAAATTTACCATAATCATAAAGAAATTTATTACTAATGAAAACAAGTATGCATTTGCTTTATTAAAACACTATAGTCCAAGAGCCCGCGACGGTCAGACCTTCGTTATTTTATAAAACCTGAAAGTTTTTCTGCTTATGTCCCTATTAGGGACTCCCAAATATACGTAAGAACGGTCCGCGACTATGAAATTTAAATAATGGTTACTTTGGCCGGTAACAGGTATAGTCTGTCTCAAAGTATACCGTGTTAGCTCTTGCCTTCATTTATGGATTATACCTGCCGACAGCAATAAAACTGCGGATCGGTAGGTATTAAAGGACAGAACATTAGGGACGGATTTTAATAATATAAAGATTTATAATTTATTGTTTATTTAGGTAAGTATAATCTTAAAACTACATTAAGAAATTAAATATATGCTAAGTTTAAATAAATTGATAACTGCATTATCTACACATAATTACATTTTTAATCTAAATATCTAAATCTAATTCTGTTTCACTATCAGGGTCATCATTGAGATTAATTACAATAGGATTTATGTTGTTTTGGATAGAAATGTAAGAGTCCTCAATTTTTATAATGTGCTGTAGTGATTTTTTCCAGCTCTCAACTGGTATGTTAGTAATTACATTTTTATCAAATTTATAACACTGGGACTTAAAGTAGGTGTAACATTTTCTGCTCTGATCTTTGATTTTACTTGGTTCCACAAATGCTCTATGGGGTTAAACATACAGTGATACGGAGGAAGCCGTAAGACAGTATGCCCAGCCTGTTCAGCCAAATTATCACATACATTTTTTAATTGCATATGAATTTAGGACTTCCAAAAGATGCGTTTTGTTGTAACTGAATTCAAAATAAATATTATTTTCTAACAAATATTCCTGAATTTCAGTTTTTGAACTTAATGAAGCTGGTGCTTTGTGTAGCAGACGGCTGTGGTAGCTTGCGTTATTCATGACAATAACACTGTTATTTGGAATATTTTTTAAAAAATTATTTTGAAACTAGTTATCAAAAAGTTCTGCACTTGTCTCCTCATGATAATCCAAGCTAGAATCCTTAATATTCTTTGCAGACAACAGCAAGCAGTTTGGGACAAATCCGTCTTCTGAACCAGCGTGTATTATGGTAATGCGTTTTCCTTTATTTGAAGGTGCTTTCGTCTGACAGTTTTGACTGGAATCAACCCATCCTTTGGATACTGTGTCGTGTGTATCGAACCATGTTTCATCAAGGTAAATTATGGATCTGTTTTCTAACCTATATCTTTTAATTTCTTGAAGGTAATTAAATCTCCAAGTGCGTAATCTGCGATTCCATTACTACTTGTCTTTTGTCTATTTTGCGGTATTTAAATCCCATTTTACAAACAACTCTATGGAGGGTGGCACGGCTAATATTTATATTAGTTTCGTCTTCGTCTAGCTTCTTTTTCAGTTTATCCAAGGTAGGAATAACTCCGCTTTCATAAAGACAATACATTTTCCTTCTTATTAGGTCCTGATCACTATTGTCTATACGGTGAGATTGAAAATCACTGTGTTTTTTTCTTTTGTTCAATTCTTTACTAATAATAATATCCCTTATCGATGATATTGGAGTTTTTGTAAGTAGACAGGTTTCTTTTAAAGCTTCTTGTTTAATTAAACCTCTACTGATTAAAGTTTCATACACATTTTTCACAACCTGTTTTGCATCTAATGACAAATGATTTCAACGCGACATAGTTATATTCGTAAACCAACTTTTTCGAAACGCACATTAAAAACGGTTATTCAACACTGCCACTAAAATATTAGCCAAAATATTTATATGCCTAATGGTTAATACTCAAGAAATACCTGGCCTACCCCTGCCCTTATGAACAAAAGGGCTTACCCAATAACAATAGGTAATAAAATCGTTAAAGGTTTATTGGGGTATGGTCCGTCAAAAGCCATAACGATATACTTTGAGACAGACTATAACAAAGGTGCATACAATGGTACCTCGATTCAAAGTATACGGTTCAATTTTTTTATATTCCCTTCAAAATAATATTAAAAATGACGTCATCCATTGCCAGACACATTAAACGATTTCAACCCCCTGTCAGACACCCCTATAATTTAATAAATTATAATTATACTTTCCGTTATAGTATAAAAGCTTAAGTTTATGTTACTTTAGGGGCTATAAGAAGATGTTACCCCAGTAGTCAGACAGTTTTCATGGAATTCACATCTTGTCAGACACATTGAAAGTCTTCAGTAGGTGCAAACGCGAGGCAATGTATATTCAAGCGGATGCGAGTTAGATCGTGAGTTTTGTCTATTGCGATCTTTTAAGGCGGCGACTAACTTGTAACTAAACGTTGTAATGTAACATGTTACACATCGAACATTCACGCAGTAAATACAGAAAACTGCGCCGTTCGCGGGGAGCTGCTCGCGCTCGCCGCTGCTCCATCGGGTTGTCGGTTTTTTCGCGAATCCCTTTGAAGTATTCGGTGCTAGTCAATCAGTGAATCAGTTTGTTCGTTGCGAGCGTATGGAAACTCGTGGTTTTTTCCTATTTTGTTATTTAAATAAAATTCACTTTTTAAGGTTTTGCTTTTTGTGCGAATCAGCATGCAGTGGAATCGTGAGAAAACCCTGCTTTTTATTGACAAATATATTATAATAATAAAATCGCCATGTTAACTTTTTTCACATCACAAAGTGAGGGGAAATAAATATAGTATCGGTAAAAAAAAATTATTAACTAAATCGGCTTAAAATGTCCAAAAACTTGTAAAAAACGAATTTGAGCAAAAAAAATCGGTCGGTCTGTCTTTCTGTCTGTTGGTTCGACAGCTTTTGAAGGAATTAAGCTATTAACTTCAAGTTTTGTACACAGGTGGGTATCTATAAGAGAACCATCTAGATTGTTTTTGAGCCATATTCGTTCAGGGGAAGGGGTGAAATAGGGAGTTAATTAGCAAAAAATAGTTTTTTTTAATTAAAAAATTGAGTAATATGTCGTATTTTTGCTTTTTTAATACACAAAATTCTATTTTACAGTCTATATGACGTTTTAACAAAAAATTGTTGCGGGGGAGGGGAGGGGTTAAAGAGAGAGAAATTAGAATTATTTAAAAAAAAGTAATATGTCTTTTAATATGCAAAATTTTATTTTACCATAGGTATATATATATATATATATATATATATATATATATATATATATATATATATATATATATATATATATATATATATATATATATATATATATATATATATTTTTATAAAATATATATATATAAATAAGTATAGTGGATTGATATAAAAATCTACTAATAATCATTTAGGGGTTTAGTATACAAATTTTAATTTTTCATTTGTATGTCATTTTAATAAAAAATTGGGGTGGTGGTAAAAAAAGAAGGAAAAATCAAGTAATATGTCTTTTTTGTTTTTTTTTGTATACGGATTTTAAAACAGTGATGTGGAAGTAATAACTCTGTCCACCGTTTTGTTGTCTGCTTCTGTACAAATTCATTACCCAAACGCGTTTTTTTCTTTTTTTCGTCTTTAAATAACAATAGCGTACTAGCAGAAATGCAAACGCGACCTCCATGTCTGACATTTTTGACGACACTGTGAAGTCGAATGGTGGATCACTCGTGAACCGAGCATTTAAACGCAAATATTCGCTACGATGTGGTGATGAACTGAACGAGTTGCTGTAATGTAATGCTCGTAGCGAGCATTACATTACAACGTTCGGTTACAAGTCAGTCGCCGCCTTTAAAACGCACCATCTGTTATATTTATACTGTACTAATATGTGGAAATATATAACATTTAATGGACGTTTTATTATTTATTTGTCTGATTTGTAAGATAGTAATCGCAAAATAATATTGTTTTCTGAGGAAACTTTAAGAAAATGCAAAAGTATTTTGACAGTCAGAACAAACATAACCTTAAACATAAAGACATATATTTTGTCTAATGAATATACAGACAGTGGTTATTACCGGGAATGCTATTAAGCATTTACAGGAGTTATGAAAAAAATATTTAACTTCTGAACTTTTAGGTTTAAAAAAAACAGTAAATAAGCAAAATCAGCTAGTGTACCTACAAACAATTGCTCTTCAGTCACGCCGTTGTAACCTGAATTGACCATCGAACCATCTAACTTAGTCTTTAAGTACAGAATTATCTACAATCTCACGACTAATTTTAATTATCTAATCAATAGAACTACAACATACAACTTGTTAAGAAAAAACTCTTTTACATACGTTACTTACAGAATCATCATCAATATTGCAATGAATTTTAATCAGAATCAGAATAAATAAAATTTCTGAACCAGATGCTAGTGAAAGTAATGATTTAACTCAGGTAGCAAATATTCTAACCAAAAGTGATGCTATTATTAAGTATTAATAATTATCAAACAGTTTTTGTATTCTGTAATAAAAAAAATAAAAAAAACATGGTCGAAAATGCTTCCACTTCACGAAGCTGACACCAACCAATTTAAATCTAGTGTACTACCCAATGTCAAAGGTCAAGACAAGTACACAGAATTATAAAAAATGGAAGTTTTTTCTGGTCCAAAAATACACTACTATACGAAATGTATAGTCAATTTTATTAATAAAGTATATTCATCAAAAAATCCATTGAGTAAAACAGTTTGATAGTTATTAATAATAATATCACTTTCGGTTTAAATATTTGCTACCTGAGGTTCATAAATTTTAATAGTTTCTTCAGAAGTTGAAGATTGTAATTCTATTGATTCAGAAATTAAAGTTGATTGCAATATTGATGATAATTCTGTAGGTAAAGTCTATAAATAAGGTTTTTCTTAAGAAGTTGTAGGTTGATCAGATTTATTTCACAAATTTCACAAATAAATAATAAAACGCACATTGAACGTAAAAAAGATGCGCACCTTAATACAGTATAAATGACAGATGGTGCGCAGTAAAAGATCGCAATAGACCAAACTCATGATCTCACTCGCATCAGCTTGAATATATATTGCCTCGCGCTCGCATCTACTGTAGACTTTCAATGTGTTTGGCAAGGGGTAAAAACCATGAAAACTCTCTGGCTACAAGGGTAACATCTTGTTATAGTCCCCCAAGTAACATATATAAAATTCAGCCGTTAGACTATAACGAAAGTATAATTATAATTTATTAAATTTTTGGGGTGTCTGGCAAGGAGTTGAAACTGTTTGAAGTGTCTGGCAATGAATGACGTCAATTCTAATATTATTCCAAAGAAAATATAATAAATCTGAGCTTTATACTTTAACGAATTCAAGGTACCATTTTATACATCTTTGTTATAGTATTTTTCACGATCTAAGAAACTGACCTGGCCTGAGACGGGATTATGACATGCAATAAAGCCATAAAAGTATTAGCCGGGTAGTATTTATTTTTTTGTTGGTTAATAAGAGATTATCACCTGAAAACTCTATAAGACTTTTGAGTCATTCTTATTACTTGATAAAGGCAATTTATACCTGATGATGGTATATTTATAACATATAAGTATAAAAGAAATCTTTATTTCTGAAATACTGTCAGTTATTAAGTTCTGCGGTGATAGTGTGTTTGAAGATGTCCAGTGCAAAAGCCGTTTCAGGCAATAACCGAAAATGTTTGCCTGTTAAAGCAAAAATAATTGTTAAAAGCGTTTATTTAAAGTTGGTAGAGCAAGGCCACAAAAAACATTTTTCATTAAAGGAAACATCAACTTTAACCGGCGTTCCTCAAAGTACAGCGTGGAAAACTGTAAATAATACTGTTAAGCCTAGAAAAGTACGAAAAGACAGTGGTGCACCTAAATCTGTTAATTTATGCAATGAAAATTTAATTCGTTGGAAAATTTATCAGATGTACAAAGAGCAGAAAGTTCCCACATTATTGTCGCTCTCAGCGAGGCTATCCGAGGATGATTGTGACAAAATTTGTTCTACTACAACCTTGTGGCGTACTCTACGTCGTTTGGGGTTTTTATTTAAAAAAATAGACAAAGGGCAAGTTATAATGAAATCACACCGCTTGCAACAACATAGAATACAATATCTGGAAAAAATAAATAAGGCTATCGAATGATAATATACCTAGATGAGACATGGTATGACACCCATGACACACCAAGTAAAGGATGGACTGATAAATAAAAAAATGTCACACTAAAACTCCGTCAAATGAAGGTAAAAGAATAACAATTCTTCATGCGGGGTGGAAAGACGGCTGGGTACCAAACTGTTTATTTTTGGTAGCCAAAAACATTTCGGATTCCTGCTTAGATTACCACTGCGATACAATTGCTGAAGTTTTTGAGGACTGGTTTCCAAACAAATTATTACCGAATATACCACCAAAGAGCAGTATTGTGATGGATAATGCATCCTTCCATAGTCGCCAGTTGAATAAAGTGCCAAGTTCTACCAGCAGAAAAAAGGAAACACAAAACATATTGTCTTGACATATATTTCCATGAGAGTTATAATGTTAAGCAATTGTTAGAGGTTTTAAAATGTTACAATTTCAAAAAAGACTACGTTTGCGATAAAATTGCAGAGGTAGCAGGTCACGAAATAATTCGGCTTTCGCCATATTACTGCATTTTCAATCCGATCGAGTTGATATGGCATAAACTTAAGTGTAATATACGCGCGCACAATATAACACCAACTTTAAATCCTAGGGTGATTGTACTGATAAAAACAGAAGTCAAAAATGTAGCCGTTGAAAACTGGAGAAACTGTACTGAACACGTTAAGAAAATTGAAAATTCTTATCGCTCTATGTATATAAATATAAATAGCCTAGAACCTGTAAAAAGAACTCTTATTAATTTGGAAGATAGTAGTGATAGCGAAATAGATTTAGAGTAAGATATGGTGTGTTTTAATTTGTTCTTAAATGTAAGTATTATATACTGTTAAAATATATTATTACTGCAAATTTTTGTTTGTTTATTTAATTTTCATCCAACTTTACACATTAGTAGAATAAATAAATTGTAAAAAGTAATTTACTTAGTACTTTATCTATTTTATCAGGTATAGTGCGGCCCTGCATGGTAAATCCGAAAAGTTTTATGGTTTTATTGCAATCTAAGCCTAAGTCAAGTCAAGTTAGTTTCTTAGATCGTGAAAAAACTATACCTGTTACCGGCCAAAGTATCCGTTATCCAAATTTTATGGTCACGGACAGTCTGGCGGTCGCGGGCTCTTGCTCTAAAAATATTTCGACCATCCTGCATTTTCATGAATTAAAACCATTTGCGCGATTTCCATAATTTAAATTTGCGATCAAATTTTGCTTTCGTTATAATTTTCCTCTACGCTTGCGGATTAAATTTCAGTCGCTGAACTAAATCCTAGATTACGGCGTGTTTTTCGAATAATTTATTGGCAGATGGCAGAGGTATTATTTAATCTCCACTTTAATGACTCGGTCTCTAAACAATAAGCGAACGGAATTATGGTAAGTGCAAACGGCTTTGGTTGCGAAGAATGCAGGCCTTATTGCATCTTTAATTTTTAGTGTTTTCTCGCTTCTAACAAAGTGATTGCTAATGACCTGTTTAACACGGCACTTAGTTCCAATTTGTTAGGATTATTACCACTTTAGGTTTTTAGATAGGTAAGTTTAATTCAGCAACGGCTTATATTTACGTTGATTACATCAGTAGCGGATTTACATTGGTGGCGAAGTTGCTTTAAAAAGTGCATTTGTGTTGAAATTATCTTTATATTATGATAAATAAAATAACGTGTGTGTGTGTATTAGTTTACACACGTATGAAGTAAAACTTTTTTTTTAAAACATCATTCACTGGAAACAATTTCAAAACACAATTACTGACAATTATCAGATTTTTTTTTATTTGTCTTATGAAAAAAAAATGTACTCTAAATTCAATTTGTAAATACAAGATACTTCAATAAAACATTTTTAAGAAGAAAAAAACATTCAAGTTAGTCCAAAAAGTAATAGAAATAGTAATAATACTGAAAAAAATCAGGCTAAAAATTTAGTTCAGTAAGGGAAAGTACCCAAAGCTGTAAATAAATCTGTACAGTTTTCATTTCTGGCGCAATTCTTAGATCTTCGCAGATGCTTTCGAGCGAGAAAAAGTTTATCACGATTCTGACGTGGAAACCCGCTGAAAATGGCCCCCCAAAGTCCCAAAAATGAGTTTCCCGCGAATATCTGCCAATATATGCGAATTAGATAATTCTTGTTTGGACAAAAAATGAAGACTACCTCGAAATCAACAAAAATGATCCATACCATTTTTTTCGCCACACCAATATTTTTTGCAAAAACAGCCTTCCAAAAATCCATAACATTCCACACTGGATAGATGTGGTAGTCTCTTACCGCCAGTCACTGGTGTGATTAATTTACCTGATTTTTGAAAAATTATTGGACTTTATTAAAAAGAAAAAAGCATTTCAACAGATGTTGAGTTTTTGATTCTCGTTTATTCTACAGATTTTCTAGAACTCCGGAAAGGGCTAAAAAATGCAAATGGGCAAAACAATTCTTTTTCAAAACACAAGAAAGATGGTGAAGGAAAATTTTTGGGATCATTGTACACTTGCTAAGGTCTCATTATAAAAAAGAAATGCTAATAACAAATCATTATTTTCAAAAAATATTAATAAATTAATGAGATACTCTTAAAATATTGTGAAAAAAAACTTTGACCGCTTTTTTTTAATATTCTAGAAAAATCAAAATATACCCAAACTCATATGCAATGATAGGTACGGGTTTCCCATTCCGATGAACTTGGAATGATTAAAAAATGTACATTATTGCCCGAGTAATGGAACAATCCGTCCGCCCGCTTATAAGTAAATCCATAAAGATAGCGGCATTCTAGAAGTAGAGCGGCAGCTGAAATAAGGGGACTTTTGGGTCTCGTTATCTCAAAAACTATCTATTCTTCGAAAAAAATTATAAGGACCATTTTTGTAGATTACAAGGCAAATCTCCGATTCGCATATTTTGGCAGATATTAGTGAGAAACCCATTTTTGGGCCTTAAGGGGCCATTTACAGCCTTTTCCCAACTGTTAATGTTGATAAACTTTTTTTCGCTCAAAAGCATCCCCGTAGACCGAAGAATAAGGGAAAACTGTACAGATTTATTTACAGCTTTGTCCCTTCATTTACTGGACTACTTATGCAGATACTGTGTTTCAAAGTAAGACAGTTAAAGTTTTATTTAATTGTTTTATTAAACATAAATCGGTACGATTTAAGCAAAAAAATAATTAGTAAAAGGGTTGAACCAATAGGCCATCCCTGCAACTTCCCACTGATTTTAAATTTATAAATAAATTTCACAGAAATTTTTCTAGTGACGTGAGAAAGCCTCCTGTATTTTACTCAGAATTTTTAAGATGTATGAAGTGATCCAAATATAAGAAAAACCTTAAAAATATTGACATAATAATTTTTGGCCAGTCTTGGAGGAGCGTCCGATGCTTTTAATTTTTACGGGAATTTTTTTGATGATACAAAGAGCCTACTGAATTTCGCGCAAAGACACTTTTTTAAAAATATTTTGCCAACAATATCTCTTGAACGAATTAAATAGTTATGACATGTTTGGGGGCGATTAACGCGTTTTTTAAGGTTAACAGCTGATTGGTTTTTGGAATCGGTCGGTACAGCCGTTTAAAAATTATTGAAAAGAAAAAGATGAAAATTGTATTTTTGGGATTTCTCAAAATCTACCGGTCGGAAGAGTTTCGAAGAGTATAGAAAATCTAAGTTTAGAGAAGCCCTTTTCGATACAAATGCCTAAAATGAGGTAATTTGGTAGGCTTAACTTGTGGCACGAGTTAAAGGGATTAACATATTCACAGCGACTTCGAGTGCGCTCACGCTCACCCCCACTCGCCTACGGCAGCCGTGACGGTCGAGCGTAACAGGAAAAGTGTGACGCTTTTTTTTTAACATTCCTATAAAATTTCTCCCATACGTCGATAAAAAAGTTTTACTTTAAAAATTGTGTATCAAATCTATAGTTTTTTATAAAATTTCGGTGATAGGGCGACATTTTCTTCAGTGCCCTGGGGCGGCACTGAGGTTAAATCTGGCCCCGGATTACATTAAACATATTTTTAAAAAATAAAATGTTTTTAATGACTAAAATAATAAATATTTATTCTTTATAGATCATTGACTATACGGAAATAAAAAATTAATAAGGCACAAATTCGTAAGAGTAATTTTATAATTAATGATGGTTTTTGGCTGCTTAAAAATAAAAAAAATACAAAGTGCTCTTAAATATACGCTTGCTATTTCGGGAATGGGATAAATTTGTCACCAATAACCTAACTTATCTCGAAATTAATGTATTTTTAGCAAACATTTGTAAAAAGCTTCTTCTTAGAGAATTATCAATTTAGCAGCTTTTTAGGTTAAACAAAATATTGCAAAAAAAATCAAAAAACGAATTTAAAAAAACCAAACAAAAAAAACGTCATTTCATTTTTTAGATTTTTTTCCACTACGTATTTTTAAGACAAGATCTGTATAATAATCATTGCTTTACAAATAAGACAGCTAACGTCAAAACCTTTAAAATAATCATTGCTAAAAGTATTTTCATTTACCAAGATGTGATTTTTTAAAGTTTACAACTTTGCACTCATTTTTACCAATTTCTCTTTTATATTAGAATATTCTTATTTATTTTTTATACAAAAGATGGTAAATTTTAGTAAAAATTCAATTTTTTATAAGTTTATTATGTTATCTAATAGATGCATATTTTCTAATAATGGAATTGCAGCATCCCAGCATGTTAGGTACTAATCTCGAGAAAACTCCGAATTTAGAATAAAAAACGCAATAATGTGAAAACTTATTATCAAAATACAGAATGTTTTGCTGTAACTGCAAGAAAATGCCGTACGCATTTTGGAAGAAATTTAGCACCTTCTGTTAAAGTAATTGAAAATTTTAAGAAGAAATTTAAACAGACTGGGTCAGTAGAAGGTAATAGACGTCATGTTCATCACCCTGGGGCCCGATCAGATCAAAACACCGCTACGGTAAGGGCTAGTGTTGCTGAAAACCCTAGAATGTCAGTTCGAAGATGTTCATAACAAATCAACATTAAAAAATCGAGTCTTTATAACATTTTAAAGAAAAATTTTCATTTAAAAGCTTACAAGATACAGCTGACTCAATAATTAAAACCATACGATCATGAGTTACGTCGTACATTTGTTAATTGGGCCTTGGAAAGAAGGCAAGAAAATAACGATTTTTTCAAAAAATAATCTTTAGCGACGAAGCTCATTTCGAAATTGGTGGATACGTAAACAAACAGAATTGCAGAATATGGGGTGGGGAAAATCCTAGAGAAATATTGGAAAAACTACAGTATTCAGTGAAAGTAACTGTGTGGTGTGGTTTTTGGACGGGTGGCGTTATTGGACCTTATTTTTTCCAGAATGAAGCTGTTGGTGCGGTTACTGTGAATGGAGCTCGATACAGGACAAAGATAAGAGATTATTTATGGAACGAATTAGAAGGTATGAATGTCCAGAACATGTGGTTCCAGCAAGATGGTGCCACTTGCCATACATCGGAGAAAACACTGAATCTTTTAAGAGAGATTTGGCAATCAAATAATTTCCCGAAGAGCTGTGAATTGGCCTCCTAGGTCGTGCGACCTCACTCCATTAGATTATTTCTTGTGGAGCTTTTTAAAAGAGAGAGTTTATGCTAACAATGCCCAAACAGCTGAACAACTTCAAGTTAACATGAGTCAAAAAATTGGGAAAATTGAACGAAATGTCTGCGAAAATGTTATTTAAAATTTTGGGAAAAGAATGCTGGAATGTCAAAGAAGCAGAGGTGGGCACTTGCTGAATATAATTTTTCATTATTGACCGCAACATTTGAACTTTAAAATAATAAAAAATATATAACTTTTTGAGAGTTTTTTATGTTTTTTATTAAATTAAATCCGAAAGTCAAATTTGGAAACCCTTTATAAGTGGTAGAGTTGGAATAAGAAAAAGTAAAGCGTTCAGTGTAGAGTTGTGAATAAAGTGTTGTAAAGTGTTACTCACGTACGAAAAGTTAATTATCTGTAATAATGTGTTAATATGGAGATGAAATTTTAAAATTCAATATTTTATTTATTTACAATAAAGATTTTAGTTAAATAAAAACATTAACTAAGTATATCACAATTGTTTGTATGCTTTCTGAATAAAAAAAAAAATTTGTTAGTTGCATATGTTTATCAAGGAGGTTGTGGCTTCAGCTTATCTTTAAGTCCAAGCGAGACACATTCAAATAAAAAATTTGTGTTTAGTTTACAAAATTGTAGGAAGCTAGGATTATTTAACTTAGTTTATTGCTTTATTTGAATAAATTACCTTATTTCCCCCATTTCGACGATCACAAACTTTTTTCAGCTAACTTCAGACAGAATTCGTTTCCGCCTCTCTATAAAAGGCAACAGCATTATCCTTCGCCAAGTTAGATTGAAATTTGAACGCCTCACTGTTCAGTTGAAGACAGTGATAACTAAATAGTGACCATAGTTACGGTCCATTGTTCATAGTTACGTACCAATATGGACCTGATTAGTAATCAGGTTAAGAACGACGATTAGGTTTTTATACGAGGTGTTACGGGACTGCAGTATAAATTTGCCACAAACTTTGATGTAAGGTCCAGTTTACCAGATGCTTTTAGAGTGGAAATTTGTATAATTTAGCTTAAAAAATGAATAAGTATAAAAAATTAGGTATTTTAAATTTATGTAAATTTATCAGAATACTCAATGCCCTTTGTATGAAACTACACATAGCTATCCGTATTCAATATAGAACGTAATGGAATAATCACCAAGTAATTATACTTAGCGGTATGTTAGTGCACATTTAGGTAATACCTACATGTCGCTTAATGTAATACAATAATCCCCACACAACTGAAATGTTAAGTATATTTCAATATTAAAATGCACTTAACGTAATCACATAAAAAGGTAACACGTTAAGAATTCATAGAATAGCCTCTTAGAAGTAATGTGTTCTTTCGTTTAAGGCTTTTCGCACAGAGACCCAGGACCAATATTTACTTTAGTTAGTTTTGAACACCGAATATAAATTTAATAACTAACCGTAACAAGTGCTAATGCATTAATTATTTTAAAATTAATTGAATTGATCCAAAAAATGTGGATATACCATTGAAATCAAAAATATAATAAAATTAAAATGTGTTAAAATTTAATTATACATGAATTTAAAAATGTAACGATACTTTTAGGACAACAGCAATTCTTTGTTTAAACATTTTTACTACTACCTTCTTAGAAAATACCGTTTTTAACCCCCGAATAAGGGTAGAAAACAGCACTTTACCTCCCTGTTCCAGCCGAGCATGCCAATAAGCCTTTTCATCACATTTTTTTTGTGCGCATGCGTCAGTATCAGCCATTTTTTTCGTACTGTTTTTTGTAAACAAGCATGTTAAAGGGCCTGTAAACACATATATAAAATAAAAAAATACTAAAGAAAGTATAGTTATTGAAGGAAAGAAATAAGAAAATAAAGAAAAAAGTGCCTTAATTAGCAAATAGGTTTTTTTAATCGATTATTATAATGATATCAGTACGAAAGGGAACGAAGTAGCGGTGTTGTTATGGAGTATGTAAGAGTGATACACGCTATAAATCATTTTAATACAATACAATTTAATCTATATAACAATTGTATATATGTGGTAGGCCTAATTAGAATAAAATTATAGATACTTTTTGTATAGTAAAAAAGTAATGATGCCTAACCTCTCAATTAGCTCACTTCTTTTTCCTTTTTAAAGACGTCCATGACATTTAAGCTACCTTTTTAATTGCGTACAATTATGGGCTTCAACTGAATTATAAATTAGTGAAGCACCATCAGCGATTTTTTCCAGTAAATGATTTAATTAGGGAGATAATACTGCATTCCCAGCCATTGCCGATCAAAACATACGAAACTTTTGAATTGCCGCTATTTCAACATGGCGACTGCGCTTGCACTAGTCACATGATGAAAAGGCCTATAGGCCTTTTCACCACATTTTTTTTGTGCGAATGCGTCAGGATCAGCCATTTTTTTCGTACTGTTTTTTGTAAACAAGCATGTTAAAGGGCCTGTAAACACATAATTAAAATAAAAAAATACTAAAGAAAGTAGAGTTATTAAAGAAAAGAAATACGAAAATAAAGAAAAAAGTGCCTTAATTAGCAAATAGGCTTTTTTAATCGATTATTATAATGATATCAGTACGAAAAGGAACGAAGAAGCGGTGTTGTTATGGAGTATGTAAGAGTGATACACGCTATAAATCATTTAAATACAATACAATTTAATCAATATTACAATTGTATATATGTGGTAGGTCTAATTAGAATAAAATTATAGAAACTTTTTGTATAGTAAAGAAGTAATGATGCCTAACCTCTCAATTAGCTCACTTCTTTTTCCTTTTTAAAGACGTCCATGACATTTAAGCTACCTTTTTAATTGCGTACAATTATGGGCTTTAACTGAATTATAAATCAGTGAAGCACCATCAACAATTTTTTCCAGTAAATATTTAATTGGGGAGATAATACTGCATTCCCAGCCATTGTCGATCAAAACAGTACGAAACTTTTGAATTGCCGCTTTTTCAATATGGCGACTGCGCTTGCGCTTGTCACATGATGAAAAAACCTATTAATTTGTCTTGTCAATGTCAATGCCATAAGTGATTTCAAATCATAAGTTATACTTTTACAAGTTTTTAATACAGGGGTTTATCCAAACAATCAAATCCACAATTTAATAAAGAAACACAAAATTTAAAGATAATTTTTAAACATTTAAATAAAAGGTAGTAGAAAATATTATATACATTCCTCTAGAGTAAAGAGCATTTCCTCTCTTGGATTTTTATACCCTTCGCTTTGCGTTGTGTATCAAATTATCTGCGGAAAGAAAGGAGGCATTTTCATCTCTTGCTATGTAAATAAATATAAAAAGTTTCTAATTTATTATAAATAAACCGTATAGTTACTGATACTAGTTCACCCCTTGTTTTTAAAAAGCCAAGTTCTTCAGAACAAAGAGTCTTTTTTTCTTGTAAGGGTTACCTTCGAGAATGATCTTAAATGATATATACACATTATATACATAGCTACAGCAGCTTCAAAAAAGCTTGATTTCCTTTCAAGCTAGTATTTTTTACCTTCTTACCTGAATACCTTATACTTATCTCAAATTAGACCCAGCTTGGAATAATTTCTATAACTAACAAAATAGCGTCATCCATAATTCTTGGCATTCTTGATTCCATTCAAAGAAGAGTCGCTCGCCTTATTTATAATTCCAATCTTACAAGAATAATTCTTCCTCCGCGTGCTGATTGGTCGGTGCCTCCATGCCTGTTGGAGCACGAGAGAAAGGTTATACACCTATTTTTCTTCCTCTCTCGCGCGCTCGTTCCAAGCGGCAAGACTGCCTTTATAGGTATATGCTCGAAGTATACTTCCACTCTAATATTTAATTTCTCAAGCCAATCTCTAAGACAAGCGAAGAGTTATAATGCAAATCTCTCGTTTACATGTCCTTAAACTAATATTGGATTCGGGAGCCAAAAATGTTGTCTAGTTTAATGCCTCCAAAACACAATCAGGTGCTCTGTCGCGAACAAAAGTCTGCCAGTATTCATCCTTTACAAACAAGCGGCCAAGTTCCGCAGAAGAAAGAGTCATTTAACCTTGTTGGTAATAGTTTTGAGAATCCCCCTAACTGGCATAAACACATTACATTCATAGCCTCAGCAGCTTAGTTGTTTGAATTTTTCTTTTGAGCCATAAAGTATTTCTCCCCTTCCAATCTGTACACTCTGTTTGTAACCCAAATCAGACCCTCTTTAGTATATTGTTCTCATATCTGGGGAATGGCGCCTTCCATGCATTTCTGATTCCATTCAAAGAGGATCTGTTCTTCCTATTAAATATCCCACGCTTACAGGAAAGCTTCCTTCTCTTGCCCATCGACGGACTGTAGGGAATCTGTCGCTCTTTTATGAATATGTTATCAGCTTCTGCTGCGAGCCGTGGGCCAGTATAACCCCTTCTCTGGCAGCTCCTAACAGAGCAACAAATAATGCCCTTTTTATGCATTCTTTTATACTCCAACTTCAGAGGCCTCGAACTTCCCAATTTGGGGGGATTATAAATTAAAAAATATACATGAAACCAAAACACATCAAACTAAACCCAGTTTAATACAAAAAGTATCTAGGAAAATGTTTAAATTTGTTTTTGACATGTTATTTTCGACAGCTGTCCTTCTAGATAGTTGTCATATTTAACAGATATCCTAAAATACTTTCCACTTAGTCCTCAATAAAAACGTTTTGTTTACTGATTCTATTAATAATAGTCAATATTCTTAATATTTACTTATCAAGGTTAATTAAAACAAAAATAAAACATATGGAATGCCAAAATACATGTTTTTGGTTTTGGTACAAAATTTCTAATAACTATTTTTTAAAAAAGCTACCTATGATAAAAGTGTTAGAGGACACATTAAAAGGGCACATTTTTATTAGCTCCTATTTTAAATTTAAGTTTTATTGCGTTGTTCAAATGTTTTGAAAATGATCAAATTTAAGACGTAGAACATCCCGATAAAAAAACCGTAATTCTCTAATTATATCTATATTAATTTCCTATTATAGCTTTACAATTACCCATTAAAAACTATTTATGTATTTCTCTAAAAAATTAAGAAATCTATTCTGGATAATTTGGACTATTCTAAGCAAGAGTGGGCCAAAAGAAAAAAATGGTTTGCTTAAAATACATGTGTGAAAAATTTGGAGCTAACTGAAATTACTCATGTAGTACTTGGACATTAAGTTCTTACAGGCAATGTTGATCTTGTAAGTGTTAAGTGGTAATTTGTCGCTCCGTAATGTAGTGGTCAGAGTCTCGACTCGCCACCCCGGCGATCCGGTTTCGATTCCCAGCCGGAGAGACATTTTTAGGTATTAGTTATTTAAAATAACGTCCTGGTGGCCCCCCCTTGCAAAGGTGTGTCAAATGCAACATTTGTATATTTCAGGAGCCCGTTGACGGAATTGGGAAAGGGAAAGGGTTAAACGGAAAACCCCGGCGTCACGGTACTTTGGTACTTAGGTATATCTTTTTTTTTTTTTATATATATATATATATATAATATATATATATATATATATATATATATATATATATATATATATATATATATATATTTTATATATATATATATATATATATATATTTTTTATATATATATATATATATAATATTTTTTATATATATTTGATAGATTATAATTTAGTTATGTTTATTTATTTAAATTAATTATATTTTCTTAAATTAAATTAGATTGAACTTGTTATATGATATTATAATAACATCCAATATATTTTTGTTTTGGGCCTGATTTTTTTCCGACTTATAGACCTTACCTCAGGTGAGTTCGGGATTCAAAAAGCCTTACGAACTTTTATAAATAAAAAACTATAAATGTTTGACATTTGTTTATTAAATAAAATATTTAATAAAAATTGATATCAAATATTTATCAAATTATGAAATACTTATCAGGATATCACACTA
>JAHBCN010015572.1:0-20920 GCA_019359885.1 Listronotus oregonensis
AGTTCTTCCAAGAATTATTATGTTTGTTATATGGATAATTGCGGAAAAATGTTTGGTTCTTACTTTTAAGATACACGGAAAATAATGTTTCTAAAAATTTAAAATGATAGTAATTATGGCTTTTACCCTTTTTAAAAATATTTATTTAAGTTGCAATGTTTGTATGTTTGTTCGGGCCAAATCTTGCAACTGAATTTTAAAGCAATTATCTTAATCAATTGGGCTAAAATTTTGTATACCTACACGTTTAGTCTGGATAACCATCCATGGTTAGCTAAGTGGCGCTCAAGATGGCGGACAAGTTATTTTTTTTTGCACTCCTATGATTGGGTATTAAATAAAAGGGTTTGCTGGGAAGAATACGAAAAATAAAATGACGTCACTCTAAATCCAATATGCACCCTCATGATATGGATATCAAATGAAACGCAATAACAAAAAGAAAAAAATATAATAAAGAACCTTTTTTTAAACGTACTTTTATTCATGTGTACTAAAAAGAAGAAAATAATCTTTAAATCAAACCCATTAATTTATTACATTACACAATTTATATAATATAAAAACTTGTTGCGAGACTTACCCATTTTATAAAAAAACATTTTGTATTCTTGTTTATCTAGACAGGTAAATCTCGCGACAAGCTTTTATATCATATTAGTTGTGTAATTTAATAAATTAATGGGTTTGATTAAATTTAAAGATTATTTTCTTTTTAGTAAATGTAAAGCACAGCTTGTTTTAGAAAATGTCTTTTTACTATTAATTTTTTACCATTGATCTCATACAGTGCTTGATTCTAGAATAGGCAGGTTGAGTATATATGCCTTTAATTACTTTTACTTTTAACTAGATATAAAAAAATCAAAATATAAATCAGTTAGTGTTTACATTTGGTCAGTTTTTTTTAAGTTGGTAACACTCTTAGTTTTAACTTTGTTACTTTTCGTAAAACCTAGTTAATTATTTTATTAGTTCCGTTCTAGTAGTGATGAGCAGAGACCGGTCTTGGTCTTGCGGTCTTGGTCTTGGTCTTGCAGCAAGACCAAGACCGAACCAAGACAAGACTGCCTTCTGGCAAGACCAAGACCAAGACCGGGATATGCAAGACCAAGACCAAGACCAAGACCGAGGGTGCAAGACTCAAGACCAAGACCGACCTGCAAGACTCTTGCACTTTTGTCACTTTTTTTAAATTATAATATTTAATTTTTATATTCAATATACAGAGGTATTTCATACAGACATGACAAAATGTGTGGAGAACTGCCTAAAAAAGGCGATTATTTTATGAGTAACAGTTTTTTTAATAAAATAATAATTAAATCGATCACTTCGTTTTTTAATAAAATTATCTAAAAACGATAACTAGTAGGTTTAGTAACATGTTTTAAAAATAATAAGATTGTGACTCAATGGTCCGATAAAGCGATATCTCCAAAACCGTTTACGACAGAGAAATACTAAGAGTACAAAGTTATAGAAGCTGAAAATTACTTACACACCTATTCTAATGTTTTTATTTTAATTAGGTATCTAGTGATGCCACTTACTGGATCAAAAAGTTTCCAAAATCCAGGGAAAACATTATTTTTGTGCCACACTGTAAGAAGTGGCATCATTAGATTGCTCCTTTAAACTAAGATATAAATGTAAAAGTGATGGTTTAATAAAAAAATATATTTGTGTTTTATATAGGAATACTTTTTATATAAATGGATTTTAATTTCACTTCCGGTTTAGACGGAAAAGTCAAAACAATGCCAAAAGTATAATGATGACGTCATTTGTCAAAATCGGGAAATGATATATAAAAAACCATCTACGTCGACATTAATACCTATATGACAGTTCAGAATTTCAGCATAATATACAGGGAACGATTTTTTTTTTTTTTAATTAATTTTTTGCTATAAATTTTCTATTTTTTTTAGGTTAAAAGCTAAAAATGAGGAAGTTTTCTTGAGTAGTAGTGAATTTTTGGAAAATTCTGGAAATAGAGAATAATTTTACATTTTACGCCCTTTTTTTCTATAATTTTTGTATACTAAGTTTTTACCATTATGAACGGTTTCGGATATATCGATCTTTGTCGCACTATCAGGCCACCTTGTATATGCAGAATGTTTATAAAGTATTTGTACAAACTTTGTACGGCAATTGTTTTAATTTGAACATAGAAAGTTTATTTGAACTGAAAAGCTTTCTAAATACCTTTTTTTAATTAGAAACCAATGTTTACATATCAGAATCATTTTCATGGAAATTTCACATCTGGTTGAAATTTAAGTTTTTCTGCCCTCAGAGTATTGTATTTTATATGCTTCTCCAAAAGAAAATTTAAACAATTCCTATCACTAAAATGAAGCGCTATAAATAAATAAACCCTACATTTAAAATATCCTTTTTAATCAAATCATTTATTTGTACATGTAAGGTTAAAATTGGTTTTATTTTAAAATTTTAAAGCAAAAAAATATAGTCTCCATCTTTATTTATTTGTAAGTATTAAAAAATATATATTTTATCTAAGATTGCTTAATTTAAGTTATTACTACCAAAAAAAAGCAAAGATTAATAAAGCTCTTGCAGCAAGACCAAGACCAAGACCGGGTGGTGCAAGACCAAGACCAAGACCAAGACATTCTTTGGGCTTGCAAGACCAAGACCAGACTTGCAAGACCAAGACCAAGACCAAGACTAGCCCGGTCTTGGTCTTGGTCTTGCTTTGCTCATCACTAGTTCTAGGCTGTCGGCCCTTTCCCAACCAAATCCATTTTTTTTAAAATAAATAAGTATATCGGGTGGTGTATCATCGGGAGGAATATAGGACATCCAATGTAATTTTTAATGGGGTCAATAATTGGCTTCCCTAATTGTTTTGGACAAAAATTATATTGAAGTTTATTGAAGAGCATGCAAATCTATGTCCATGGTAAAAATTTGAGATTTTTCGGTTACACCGTTTGCGAGTTAGATGCTAATATATTTTTAAAAATTGTTATTTATTATTGACTTATATTTATGAACAGCAATAAAAATGCCTGTTGTACGATTTTTTAATAAAGATAAAGAAATTTTAAAATAACGTTAATTCACAACTACCCAGAACCACCGTGCGCCTAGATATGATAAAAACAAAAAGAAAATAAGAGATTTTATTTTATTTATATAATTTATTTTAATAATTGCTAAATGACTGACGAATTAAGTTTTTTTTTTATTTATTTAGACCTTTCCCATTTTTTTTAATGAAATTACATTTTACTCTGATAAAAGGTACTAAAAAATATTTCCTGTAGTTGGTACACAAAATCACAAAATAATTAGTCGATTTGTTTATTATAAAACTAAATTTTCTGCTTTTCTTAAATTTTATTTAAGAAATTGTTTGTAGACCTCACTTTTCTAAAATTTACTATTTTATATATAAGTTCTTTGTTATTTCAAAAATAACTTATATTAAGTTTGGTAATAGTTATCTATAAATATATCTAAAAAATATAAAAAAACAATAATTGGCTTTCAGCAATAAGGGGTTCAGTTTTCAGTTAATTAAAAAATTAAACTAGATATATGTATAATGCGTGTAAAGTTACAAAGGAAACCCGAACTAAAGTACATAAGTAATAAAGAACACCATGTTATTGCCAAACAGTAAAACCCACGACGCCCAGGGGGGGAATCACCGGCAGCGAATCCAGCAAGCAATTCGGCGACAGGGGAACTACTGGCCTATATTTCGTAGAATACGGGAGATTTTCCAAACAATTTCGGTTAGAACTGAAAAATTATTTTATGTGATCCCATTCTTTTATTGAACTTTTTTTATGTAGCTTCTTTTGCGAATTATACAAAAAATTTAACAAAGTTATTTAGAGAGGATGGGAAACACATATTTAAATTATCAGGTCAGATTTTAAAGTAATCGTTTATTGCACCGAACTATTTTACTCATTTATCTAAAGTGCACCTAATTATGCCGAAATCCTAGTTGGTTTTTCTTGTAATAAATAGCAATTCCACACTGTGTCATAGAGATCAGAGGAAGGACAATGCAACGAAAGAACATTGTCATCTATTCGGACAGGCAAGCAATCATTAAGTTTATCAGCTCCATATAAAATCGGTTCTAGACCGGTAGATATAGGAGTGTATATCTGACCTAGACAAACTGACGATGTCGGTGGCTTGGGCTCCAGCACAGCCTTCTATAACAAAAGAGCCATGAAGCAAGAAGGCAACGTTACCAAACAACACTGCGCCCTGGGCTGGTTTAATTTAATGAGTTCTAAGCAGTTTGCGCTAAATAAACATTTTTATGAAATTTTAAACAAAATACAGGTATAATTTTAAAAATAAACATAATTTTAAATACTATACTATGGCCTAAAAAACACTAATGTGTCGGAAAACCTAGGCCATATTAGAATATTCCGGAACCTATTATTATTTTTTTCAAATTATTGCTAGACATTTAAAAATATTAATTTTAAGGCTTTATTCTTATACTCTTTAACTGTTTTTGCAAATAAATTAGTAACTTTTAAAACTTAGCTAAAAATATTAAAAAACATAATCTGTACTTAATAAGGAAGACAAGTTTAAAAGCAAAACTGGGTTCATTGTTCGGGTTTACACTACCTTAAAACATGTAAATAACTTTTAAAATATGTATAATGATATTTTTTGGTGAACTTACCCGTATTTATATGATTTTTTTTAATATAGTCCTGACGATATTGCTTGGAGCTAATATTGTTTTTGTTGCACATTTAAACACTTATCAATGTCAAAATAAACTTATTATTTATAAATATATATTTGGTAACCTTGTTCGTAAATATAGTTATTACATTAAAAGTTTCTTTAATACACTTATCCGTCAATGTGGAAAGCTTTCTTACATCTTTTCTAGGCGAGTTCAAAAAGTATTTAACTGAGTTTGTAATGAAACGGTATGGTTTATATTTTTGGTATAATTACTTAAAAAAATATTGCTTAAAATAAGGGCAACTTTTTGATATAGTTTCTTTACTTCTGTACCGCACTCACACTAGTTTTCAAAGGAAATATAAAAATGTCCACTTAGAAGGCTTGCAATGGTTAGGGTTGTGAATAAATTTTAGTTAAGTAAATATATATAAACACAGCAATGATCGATATACAACTATATATTTGACACAAGAGTCAAACACTGCATATCCGAATTTTGCCCCACGTTTATTTTTTTGTCAGTTTCCGCTTTAAAACTACTAAAATCAATGTGGGGTCGTTTTGAAGAAGCTTTCAAATCCCATGTTCTTGTTCGTAAGTTTCTACGAGGACTTTCTTCCTTCCTTCCTTCTTTATTCAGGGTTTCTTTTTGGGGCGCTTTTGGGGATTTGATAAACATTTCGGTTGGTTCTTATAAAGCCTTGGTATTGCAGCATGCACTATAATTTAGGGCACGTCAAAGGAAACTCCGGCATTTTTCCATTTTTATCTATATATGTTTCAGTTCTCAAAATGTCACTATTATCAAATTGTTTCCAACACATCACTGAAAAATTAGTCACCGAAAAATTTTCTCTGTGAATAGCACATAACCAGACCTTTTATGTTCATCGTCTTTAGGAAAATACATGTTGTTTGATGTCCCTCTGTTTTAATAACGCTGTGGTAATTTGTTTTACATTCCGGAAATATACATACATACAATGTTACACATATAAACGAGATTCACTCTATGCAATATGCAATACTACACTACTTTAATTAGTCCTTAATTTAAAACTGTAGGCTGTTTTTATTTTTAAAACACACCAAATATTTTGCGTATCAATCGTTTGCGTTTACTTTTCAAACTGCATTCAAAAACCGACAAGGCCGACGAAGCGCACGTGTTTTGCAAGCCTAGTATGCTGTGTTGCCAGATCTGCTACTTCATAGCTCTTTTAGTTTTAGATAGCATGGTGAAAGAAGGCAAAAAGATATAGCCCAAAAGGGCTTAAGCAAGGAGATGATAGGACTAGGATCATTTTGCAGGATTTCTGGTACTCTTTTGTGAACATTCATTGAGAACTATATGACCAAGAATACCGTAGCTAGTCACTCATGGTGAAAGAGGCAAAAGATATAGCCCAAGAAGGTTTAAGCAAGGAGATGATAGGACCAGGATTTCTGGTACTTACTTGTGAATATTCATTGAGAACATGACCAAGAATCCCGTTGCTAGTTTTTACAATCATGTTTTATTAATAGCCCTGATCAATGCATTATTTTTTAAGGTTGTTTGCTTGCGACAGTCGTAGACAAACCTATCGCCTTATAGTAAGGAAAACCCGGCCCGTCCAAAGTCAAACCGAGATTGGGATAAACATCTTTTATTTCGTCTCTTCCATGCCATCCGCGCCGAACTCGCCCATCTCTCTCTAATACAAATTGACTGTTAAAGGGACCGGGACTAGAACCAGTACGGATCATTACATTTTTTCCTATTTAAGTTTAATTCATGATACTGTATTTTAAATGGTTAAGGTCTATTTAGCGCTGTTCCAAATAAGATCCAATACGCTTTACCAAAAGTTAGAGGTTCTCAGTGCTTGAAAATATTATTTTTGTAGGAGACTGTACACAAAACACATAAGGTCTGTTCGTTATTCAGTAATTTTTTACACTATTTTATACTTTTTGGACCCACATAGTCCTAAAGTACACTTTCATAAGGGCGATTGCAAAAAAAAAGAATAAAATAATGCACACTATTTCTTAAGAGTGCATTTACGCTACACCTTAGGGGTCGGGCGAAAGGACGCGGACACGGTGGGCGGAGACTAACAAACTCCCACTACCACAATTTTTGTATAGCCGCATTAAAAATATTATATTTTATTTAGGTTCTTCCAAATTCGGTGTATATCGATACACCGATGTTGTTTCCGATTGCAAGCCTACAAAAGATAACGGTTTTCGGTAACTATTTTTCACTGAAATGACATACATTATACACCATTTTAAAGGTAAGGAAATAATCTATGCCTCTGCTGTAACGGATTTTTGAAATATGAGTCGAGTTAGGAGAAAATAGTATCTAAACATAACTGATTTTGGGGTGACTTTCACTCAAGGAAATATTAAAAACTAAATCCAAATTTAAAAACTATTACAGCAGACCTAGAATTTTAAGTGTTGTATCATATAGTTTTTAAAATTATCGATAACTTATATGTTTTGAGACAAACATTATGCCTGAACCCCAAAAATTGGATCACGGAAATTTTTTCGCGGAGCAAATGGACTCTTAATAATAAACAGACTTAGTAAACTTTCAAAAATTATGATCTTTTAAACAAAACGGTTAAAAATGTAGGTTTTTTTAAAAACTTTCTAATACTTTGATTTACATTGCATTATTTTTTAAAAAATATCGTTAAATCGTTTTCAAGATATTCCGAAATTAATGCATGCCTTTCATACATGACAGATATCGACAATGGTAATTATGCACAATTTGATAGTTAGTATCTCGCTTTACAGACATTAATTTTTTTTTATAGGATTAGAGGCATTGTTATTATTTAATAAAAATATTAAAGCAAAAATTCAACACTTGGTTTTAACTTATTTTGTTAGTATTTGCCGAAATATATCTTGGTTTGTGCCTTAATAGGGTCAATTATTCGGAAAATTATTCTGTTGTTTTTTTCTTTCTTATTATTTTTCTTTCTTTAAATTGTTCATTTACTAAACCTTTTTAACTGGTTATTTAACATTTTTTACCGCTTTTGTTTTAAGCACGATTTTTTAACGACTTACATATGAGTGAGGCACACATAAAACTCATGATTCATTTTGCCTTTACTCTTATGCCAAGTTTATATTTTAGATAATTATATAAGAATTGTAAATTTTAATGTTCGTTTAAATAAATAAAATAAAAAATATAAATAAATTAACCCTATATTTTAATTTTATTTAATTCTTAGAAAACCATTTTACGAGTAAAACTACCTTATGGTATAGCCAGCTTAAAATACACCAAATAAACATTGAGTCTTTTTATAACTGTGTCGTTTTTCAAGGTAATTAAAATACTTATGTGAATTTACATATATAATCTTATATCTTTATATGTTACGATAACGAAGTTATGGTAGGGGATGGGGAAGACGCTGAAACCTTGTTCGTAATATACACACAAACACTTGGCACCTTATTCTTAAGCAGCATGATGTAGGGATGCGATATCAAAGCCAAACATTGATGTTAAACATCGATGGCAACATCGAAACCTGACCATCGATGGTAACGATATATCGAACATACAACATCGATGTTTTTCTAACATCGATGGTACGATGCGATGGTTGGTTCATGGTCTATTAGCATTATTAGCATCCATAGCGTACCGCCAACTCCAAAGGCCCCGCCAAAAGAGCCGCGACACTATGATCTTTTAGCGGAGTGCAGCTCGGCTCGGAATTAAGAAAGATTCATTATCAGGGGTGGCTACTTATTTTTGTCTAATAAACAATAATATTGAATTATATTAATTAATTACATAATAAAATTCAATAATATAAATTATATTAATTTTGTCTAATAATATTAATTCTAATAATATAGGTCTTGGTTTTTATACAAAATTGCAGGTAGTATGTTTAAATAAAGTGCGAGATTCAGTTCGCTTAAAGCAGTTTTAAACGTATGTTTAAAATTTTTGTATTTTTTAAAAATACTTCTTAACCTTAGATAACAAAGAAAGACACATCATAAAATTTTTAATATCCTTAAGATTATTTGTTTTTAAAACATTGTTATTTTTTTACCTTTGCAAAAAATATCGATGTAAGAAGGGCAACATCGATGTTATCATCGATGTTTCCGATACCCGACCATCAATGGCAAAACATCGATCATCGATCAACCAACCATCGATGAACATCGCGCATCCCTAGCATGATGTGACCGCAGTACATCTGTTGAAGTCTTAATAGAAAAGGCCCAGCTCCATTTAAAAATAATCTGTTTTAATAATTTAAAAGTAAATAAAGATGTGTAACCAACATATTCCCACAAAATAACTCGTTAATTACTTAGACGATAAATTCTAAATTTTAAAGCTAGTGCTAACTAATTACCAGCTAACTAAAAGAAAATGGGTCATAACAACAAATGTTTAAACTATTTATCCGCAGTTAACACAACCACATCTTTAATACAAACATTCTAAATTACTGAAAACATGGCCGTCTCGTTAAAAACACATTTTCGAGACGCATCATAAGCTTTGGCTTAGACAGACTGGTACAGTCTCATCATCATCATAGTCATCATTTTTACTGTAAGCAATTTTTACTAATAAGCGGTGTCTGCTTTTTTCATAAAATAACGACAATGCAGTGCACGCTGCTATTCATCACGGTTCAGTTAATTAAAACATTTGATGTGGTTTTTATGTAGAGTTGAATGAACATGCAAGGCTGACTTTAAAAGTATGTCGTTTTTTTGCGGATATAATGTATAAAATTTTGATACATCGCTGTTTATTCTGAGTTTGCCTTGCAATTTTATGCAAAATTTTTACAGTTTGAAATTTATTGGGTTTAAAAGTTTGTCAACTTACTGAAATTTGTAATTAACTTCTTCTTTATTGCGCCACTATCAAGATATTTTAAGGTTGGTACTTTAAAAATCACTGAAGCATTTACCTAAATAGCCGCGCTGCTGCAAGAAAAATACCGCCTGCCGTATTTTTCTTGCATGCATGAGAGAAAAATTGCAGTAATTCTTAAAAATTAAAAAGTGCAGTAAAAAAAAATTACGTAAGAAAACTTAACTGTAAAAACAGATTTTGAAATTAAATAAGAGGTAGCAGAAATAATTTTATTAATTTTATCGCAAAAACACACTTAAGGTGTGTGAATTAAATGATATTAAAATTTAAATGATATTAAAATAATGTTAATAAAAATGTCTTTTATCAAAATTAAAAAAAAAATATCATCTTGTGAAACAAGATATTAGCAATCAAATTGTGCTTAAATAACATTGTCGATATCTTTTATGTATGAAAGCAATTCATTCATTTTGGAATATCTCGAAAATGGTTCTTACGATATTTTTTTAAAACTAAAAAGAATCCGAATATTTTAACTCATTTGTTAAAAAGATATTGATTTTTGAAAGTTTTCTAGGTCTGTTTGTTATTAAGAAATAGTAAACACTATTTGTGTGGTGTGTACAGTCTCCTACAAAAATATTTTCAAGCATTGAGAACCTCTGAATTGTGAACTACTTTAAAACTGTTTTTAATGTTGTTTATTTTTAAAAAAATACATGCTTTTCAATATTTAAGGGTTTATGGCAATTTTACGTCCACGGCTGTAAAAGTCACTAGAGCCCGCATACCAAAGATTTATAGAAAACATTATAGACCCGGCGGAGCCGAGAGGGTTTCTGCATGTATCATAGGCCCCACGTCGAGGCTTTTGGGGCTGATAGACAACGTTATTCCCAACTTTGAATTCCCGGTATGGCATTCCTAAAGTGTAGCTTTTAGGAGGAGTGAATTTTCAAACGTGTAATATCCATGCCCTTGGATCATAGGCACCACTTTGATTATTGATTTATGTCGTCAAGAAGGTCACCAAAGTCCGCGAACTCAATATGCCATACCAATATGGCGTCACTTAAGGTCCGCCATACTGACCGAAAGGTGTAATTTTTCCACTGTAGACATGAACCATGGGCCCCACGCTGTTGTTTCGTGATCTTTGTTAACAATGAACTGTAGAACAAAGAATTCAAAACGCCATACCTCTGGGGTATCGCCAAGTGGCCGCCATAATGGGGTAAACATGTCATTTTAGCAATGAACGCCCCATTATGGCGGTCACTTGGCGATGCCCCAGAGTTATGGCATTTTGAAATCTTTGTTCTACAATTTATTGTTAACAATGATTACGAAACAACAGCGTGGGGCCCATGATCCATGTACACAGTGAAAAAATACACCTTTCGGTTAGTATGGTGGACCTTAAGTGACGCCATATTGGTATGACATATTTGACGACATAAATCAATAATCAAAGTGGGGCCTATGATCCAAGGGCATGGATATTACACACGTTTGAAATTCACCAAGCTCCAGGATGTTATACCGAATTAAGTGGGGAATAACGTTGTCTATCAGCCTCCAAAGCCTCGACGTGGGGCCTACGATACAAGCAAAACCTCTCGGCTCCAGGTCTATACATTCTCTTCAGGGTCATCAAACAGATTCATTATATCTGTATTTTTCCCGTACAATTTTAAAAACACCTTTAACAATGATTTGAGTGAAAACCAAAGAGTTACGACTTAAATTTAATATTATGTTAATAATATGACACCTATTTATTAGTGCGTTTTTGAAAGCATCCGTTTTTTCAATACATTTTAATGAAAAATATTTCGTTTTGAATTAAATGAAGGCTTTAAAAAAAAGCTGTTTTACACAAGTGGGGAGAACGCAAAAGAGATCTATCAAAGATATTATTTTATTATGACCCTAGACTATGACGAAATATCGACTTTTTATGTTTTGGAATTTTAGCAGTGCCGTGGTGGCTATCGGAGGGCTAGACGGGCCAGCGTTCCGGGCCTCTCAAGCTTATGGGGATCCCTCGGTCCCCTAAGCGACCTTTAAAAAAATTAAATTAATATTTTAATTAAATAACGAATGTAAAAAAATTAATTTATAAGGAATGTCCTTAAAGCAATAATTCTATATTATCACTATACCCCATGGTTTTTTGCCAATAGGGATTGGCAAAAAACCATTTTGTTTGTTTTTTGATTTTTGCAAAAGTTTCATTGACAGTATTGCGATTAAATAATAATAAAATACTTTTTTTTACTCTAAAAGGAAAAAATGGCTCTTTTTAACAATTTTTTTTGTATAATTAATAGAGAAAAGCTCACTTTTGTACGGATATTGTTTTTTTAAGCTCTATACTTTTTAAAAATGTACTGGTGGTTTGCTGTTATTTTTTTTTACTTGCACCTAAAGCATATTGTTCCTTCAAATAAAACACTTTGGAACAAATTCTGTAAATGTTAAGCCACCAATCTGAGCAAAAATTTGTAAACTTTTGATTGGACAGGTAAAAAAACCTTTAAAATCCCAAGCCGTAGATAAGGCTGGAAAATTAATCATTTTTACCTGGATCGATAATATATACGCTTCCAAAATATTATTGAAATAGAATAATATTTACTAGGTGTTTACCTTTCTTTGTCGCTTAGTATATTTTAAAAACATTTTAAAGGAAAATGTGGCTTAAAACTCCAATTAAAAGTGATTCAAAACTTACTCACTTTACAGAACTATCGTCAATGGATTAGTCATCTCATTAACTATGTTATGTTCAATTTAATATGTATTAAACCTCAGAAAGATAAAGAAAATCGTAATTTTATATGACACATCCAGCATCAATAAAATTTTTATTTCATTGTTCGTCGTTGGGAAAGATTTATTATAGGTATGAAGATACTTTTATTCTGACGATTAATGGTTTTATTCTTTAGTCTTTTATAAGGGGCTTTTTTCTTGGCTTTTCTATTTTTACGTATTTTCTCCTATTGCGATTTATAATGCTGATTTTATTATCATTTTTATTACTTTCATAAAGCATAATCTGTGCTTGGAAGAGCTGAGAACGGATAACGTCGGTGCGTGGAGAATTTTTATAGGATCTACGTCTTCCAGGCACTAGCAAAATTATTTAATCAAAGTGATTTAGAATTTAACCATAAAAATTGCCGATAAATATTTTAGTCGATATCAATCTTTAAAAATTCACACCTACATTTTTAACAAGCACGGTTACCATAGAAACCCAAAAAAGTTATGCTAGAAATATTCATCCTTCAGGGTACCCTGGGCGATATTTATAAGTAGTAATATTTATGTCATAATAATGACACACAGAATGGACTTGAGACTTTGAGACTTAAAAATAAAATAGTATGTTTTGTTTAATATATCGCCATCAGGCCATCACAATGATGTGCTTAAATAAGAAAATGAAAACAAAAATCGTCCAGAATCATTTGACCTGCTTCTTGTTTTTTATTTTAAGTGTAGGGGAGAGGGTAAGGTGACGCGTGGGGTAATGCGACGCACGTCGTGTTTTATAGTACTAGAACACATTTTATTTATTTTTTTGCATAATAATTGTTTTTCCTGACACAAGTTGCTGACACGGCGTCAGATAACATACCAGGGCCATATTACCCCACTTTCCCCCACATCAAATAATCGACTGGACATTTCTGCTCCAAACCATTTTTTTTTGTAATCAGCGACCCAGAAGACTTAGGATACCGTTGCAAAAATCCATGGACCTCTGGTGGCATGCTCAAAGGGGTTCAGCCAAAAGACTATATGTAATATTATTGAAATTGCCAAATATTCACAAATAATAATCTATTGGGGCTTCCAAACAAATATACAAAGTTTTATAGGTGTATGTATGTTTGTATGTGTGTATGTTTGTCTACGCGTTTCACCGAAACTAATAATCGGATTGTAATCATTCTTTTTTTAATGGCTCGCATTTACTTTAACTTAAGAACAGTAAAGATTTTATCAAAATCGGTCCAGTAGTTTTTATGATATGAACCAATACGTATAGTTGTAACGGCCTGGCCTGTTGATACGCGCTACGGATGTGGTGTCAAAGGGAAAACATCTGAAGAGTGTCCAAAGTCTCCCTGCAATGGGTTTCTGGACACAAAAGCACCCCGGGAAATGAAATGGCTGACAAATTCGCCAATTCGGGAGCTAAGGACAATGAACCTGAATATACCGCGGGAATCTTGCATAACACTGATATGACAGAAATAGCAACATGGAGAAAGAAACGGTTCGATGAGACAGGTCATTGTAGAAACAGACAGTACCTCAAATAGATAGAAAAACTGACAAGTACATGAAGATGGTTTGGGGAGGAAAGAGAGGACGCCATACATATACTTAGAGATTGCCCAGCACAGGGCACATAGAGGGAAATGTCTAGGAACGGCATGGCTGGAAACCCATATGCTCATAAGAATTTTAAAATTTCCACTTTAAAGGACTGCAAACACTAGTTAAACGAAAATTGGGAATTCTAGTTTTAAAAAAAAAGGTAAACCCCCAGATTTTGTTAAAAGGAAGCCCTACCTAAGGAATAATTGAAGTGTTCCGGAATAATGTTGTATGTATTAAGGGTGTCCCTTTGGTTTGGGGTAGAGCATAATGAGCTTAGGCCTCAGTGCTCAGGGCCCCAGCGAGGGAACTCACCATGCTTCGATACGATACGATGATATAAACTAATACATTTTAAAGAGAAAACCTCTCAAGAACTTGGTCAAATTCAACAAAATCTTTAAATATTAACATTAAACCTATTAATACTCATTACAAAAAATATTTCAATTTTTAGTTAAAACTAAAAATTATGAAATAAAAAGGTGTTTTAAAAAAATAAATAAATCGATTTTAAAAAATAATAACCTAAAATTATACAATCTTATTTTCATATATAAATTAACAAAAAAAAAAAAAAAAGAAATCAAAAGTAAGTACGAGCTAAATTAGGGGCCAATTTTTTTTAAGGTTTGTGCCCACAAATCCATCGAATATAAAACTCAATAAAATATATATAAGTTAGTTTTTGTGAGGTCTTTTCATTTTTTTTTATTTCCTTTTTATCCTAAGTACTCTTTAGAATTCTACTAAAAAAATACACAAAATATGGCTCTATTTAATGCTCGCTGAAGGGCTGTAGTTCCTTACAACGCGTGGTGCGTCAGTCTCTGGACTAGTCCAGATACTTATTCATGATAAAATCATACATTACATACTATAGTCATTTCTCAAAGAAACATTATCTTAATCTACCATTATTTGTATGCCTTAAAGCTATGACGTCACACTAACATTGTCGGATAAATTGCTAATTATTCCCCTTTCCGGGCGATCTCTATGATACCTATTCTTGAGAGTGAATCACAACGCTTGCTGAGAGCCCGTATCCCGTATAAAAAAAAAAAACATTTTAATCAATGTCAATTTAAATAAACCGTTAAAAAAATCAGATCCTCAACGTATAAATATCTTAATTCAGGGGGTAATTTAATAAACCAGCGCTATTATCCAATCACTTAACAATTGTCTGTCGGGCTGTTTTATCTTTCTGAGAAGCGTGTTATTAGTCCCATCGAATTCCATTTAGATTTATAACCTTTCCTGTTATTAATTTGTAGAAATTTAATAGTTCAAAAAATTACAGTTTTTTAATTTTTGTTATTACATATTAAAGGGGTCTAGGGCCAGCAAGCCCAACCCTTGCTTCAGGCTTACTTGTAAAAAAACTATGAGTTGTTGGAAGAACGAGGTGTCAGACAAAATTGTAGGAAAATAAAAGTTTTGTAAATAATTATTTTTATTTCATACTGTCTGGTAGACTTCGATAACAATATTAGTTTGAGTCCGGTAGGTTAGTCATTTTAATTACTGTATCAGAGCCGGTTAGTGTCGCTAAGCAACATTTTTTAAATAAAAAAGATAAAAATTCAAAAATATTTTTCCCCCCATTTATTTTTCCACGGTAAGTTCACGATTTGTGTACTGTTTTACGTAAAAGTGAATTACCGGAAGTAATTAATGGGATTAGTTAGAAATCGCAAAATGTATCATGCTTGTTTCAAAATAGCAGTAAACAAAAAAAAAACAAGGCTAAAAATGTAGTTCTTTAAAAACATTTTTTGGCTCCTAAGATTTTTCTGAGGACCTCCATACTCGGCTAAATAAAACGTCATGCCGTGGTGAAACATTATGCCAAATTTTGTTGAAATCCGTTTAATAGTTTTTGCGCAATAATTTCGAAATCCAATTTTGTTTGCAAAAATTGACAATTTTGCAAAATTTTGTAGAGTCCAGAGTATTAAACCTGGGCATTTAAACTTTTTCTGTACATATACCATAGTTCTTAAACTTTCAAACGTTTTTTGAAAAATTAAAATCATATCATTTGGGCGCCCTTAGTTATTGTTTAAAGTTATGAACAATTGCTTAGGGCAATAAATGTTTAAACAAAATATAAATAAAAATAAGCTTGCATTTCCATACACACTATGTGCAAGAAGTTGATATTTATTACTGTTTATAGATTCGCTGTAAACGCCGGTCAACTTTGGTAGCCTGTATCTTGGCACAATCGATCAATTAACGATTTTGGTATGTTAAAATAAGCGTCTTTACGGTACTTTAAACCATATTTTCAGTTTTTTTTTTAAAGTAGTGGAGATAGTTAAATTGTTTATAAGCAAAAAAATTATGCCTTTAAACTTTTGCTGAGGACGCCCCAATGATTCGATTTTTATTTTTTAAAAAACATTTGAAAGCTTCGGATTTCTGGTATGTCTGATAACAAAATTAATTATTCTGAACACTTGCAACACAAACAAAAAACTATGAAACCGAACCTAACGAAATTTAAAGTGATGTTTCATTAAGGTATGATGTTCCTTTTGGTTGGATATGAAGCTCCTCAGAAAAATCTAAAGAATCTAAAAAAAAATCACTCAAGAAACTACGCTTTATCTGCGTTTTTTTGTTTATTGCTTTTTTGTGACAAACGTTATCTATTTTGCGATTTCTAACCAATCGTAACTTGTATAGGGAAATTTAATAATGAAACTTTTTCCATTTTTCTCTATAACCAATACTAACAAAGTTATATGCGGTTAAAGTAATAAAAGAATTTTTTTTCGACTATTTTTACATTTTGTATATTTGACAAATGTTTCGGACCTTTCTAAGAGGGATCATATCTTGATTCTTGTTGTATTTACGAAGAATTTTCAGATAAGGCTTGGTCTACTAAGCTTTTAAAAGTAATGTGCTCAAAAAATCTTAAATTTAAATACATACAAGCTTTTTTGAGATCATATTCTGAAGCACGAGACGATTTAGAAAACGATCGGCTAAGCGGAAAGATTTCTAAAAAAATTATCGCTTCAAGCGTTTTATGAAACGTATATTTTATACCTTTTCTATTTTGGTTTTAACAGTTTAAAAAGTTTTGCAGTTTTAGCTTGCTCTTGTAAGTTTTAAAAACTTTGGCAGCATTTTCCGTATCAAATTAATAGGCTATTTATTGACTATGAGGAAAATAAGGGATAAAAAGGAACAAATTTGTAAGAGTCATTTTATGATTGATTAAGGTTCTTGGGTGTCTAAATTTTAAAAAAATACAAAGTGCTTTAAAATTCAGGCTTGTGTTTTTTAGAACGGGGTCAATTTGTCAATATTCTAAAAAAATTTCGTGTTATCTTGAAATCTTATGGATTTTTAGCAAAAATAGGTAAAATAGAGCTTTTTTGTAGAGAATGTTTTTTTTCTAAAAAATTTCTGCCAAAGTAATTCATGCTTTTTTCTCTATACAAGGTGACAAGATAAGGAGGGCCAGTATGGGGATATCCGAAACAGTAGGAGATATAGGTGGGTAGTTTAAATTTGGCAAAGTTGCGTATTGGGGAGCTTCATAATATACCGTTGTAAAATTAAAGTTATATTTTGTACTTCCAGAAATATGGCGGAAAAAATAAATTTTCCATTTTCGCTTTTATTTTTTTACGAGTTTATTTCAAAAGTTAAAAAAAAACAAAAATACATTGAAACTTTTTGCGCTTTATCTATTGGCGAAGTCAAATATTTCTTACGACGTTCCGTTTACGCTAAACCATTATCAACTTGATTTTTTTAAATACAGCCCTTGATTGTTTATTGCATTTTTTTGAAGCAGTTTTGATCCCAATTACAATGGTGTATAACACTTGATATTTTTCTGTTAAATAAACATATTTTTTATGAAAGACAAGGAACGCACATGATTTCCTATAGGGGCGTTACATTTTTGTAATTGGGGTAATGAAGGGTGCAAAAAAAATAATAAAGGGCCGTATTTAAAAAAAACTAAGTTGATGATGGTTTAACGAAAACGAAACGTCGTAAAAAATTTTGACTTCGCCAATAGATGAAGAAATAGTTCCAATGAGAATGTATATTTAGAATTTTTTTCTAACTTTTGAAATAAACTATACCTCAAGTTCAAAATTTCTGTCAATGACGCATCGCTCGCATTTAGGGTGCCCCTGGTTGTGTGGCGTCAGGGGAATCAATTCCAGTGGCGTGTGCATTTCAGAAAATGAATGATAAAATTTCGTCAAATATGAAAATATTTTTTAAAGCAGAAATTATTTTCTCACATTTTTTTCAAACCCTTAAATTATTGAAGCCTAAATTTTTTGGTTATTATTCGGATTAATAAAAAATTTTAAATTTTTTTTTCTAAATTTTTCACACCTCCTATTTTGAAGTATGAAAAATTTTTTGTTTTTTTTTGATTTCTCATAGTTTAAATATTTTGTATTTTTATTTTCCTTCGATTTTTTTTGCTACATAAAAAAAAAATAAAATTTCAGTCTCAAACGTTAACTGAGTTTTTTGTGGCGTTTCTAGTTGAAGTTTGGTTAATATTCATAGTTTACTGAATTAAAAGCACTTAACAAAACTAAATCTTTATATACAATTATATACACTAAATAAGATAAACTACAATAAAATTGGCAAAAAAACAATATCTATATACTGGAAAAAATGAAATTTACAATATTTGAAAATACCCTGTATAGCAATTAAAATTTAAACTTAAAAATCTGTCTATAATCAATAAAACCAAATAAAATCATCGAACACACGAAAACCCTGTCGATACGCTTTTTTCAAATCTGATCAAGTTGTAAACTAAAAATTTTTCCCCATTTATTGTCTTCTTGATAACAATTTTTTCAATTCATATTGGCGTGCTCTTTTAAATGCCATCTCTGGCGGCTTATTCTCGGAATTATGACAACGGTGGCGATGAAACTTTGGCCGGTTCCCCTTTTTGGGGCGGAAAAGTATATATGGTTAAAACATTTACTAGTGTTAGTTTTTTTTCACCCCCCCTTGCGGTTGGGGTTTGGGGGTTTAAAAAGAGTCACTGACAAAATTTTTTACGGGGTTGTAAAAAAAAATTTTTTTGCCATATTTTGGGGAAATACGAAATAAACTTCAATTTTTTAACGGTATATTATTTAGCCCCCAATACGCAATTTGCAAAATTTAAACTACCATCTTTTACCCTTTCGAATCCCCCCAAGTGGCCCTCCTTATACTGGACACCTTGTATATGCATATACCAATCTTTCCAACAAAAAACTAAAAAATACGATTTTTAAGACTTAATTTGTTTTTTCCTTTTTTTGCGTTAGAGTAATTATCCATAAAAGGCCAGCCATAAAATCTTCTCGATGGTGCAGATTGTGCCGCCCCCGGCCCTACTAATTCCAGGCCAGTTTTTTTAAAAAATTAGAATAAAAAAAAATGTTTTAGAAAAAATTTATTTATAGAGGGGGGCCCTAAAGGGCGCAAAGTAAATTTTGTCAAAAATTATGTTAAAATTTTAAACATAAAATACTTAAAGATGTTGTTTTAAAAATAAAATAAACGCAAAAAAAAAGAATAAAAAAATGTTTAAAAAAAAACTATTTAAAAAAAAAGTCGTTTAAAGCCTTTCCGCTAAAAAAACCTTGCAAAATTGAGAAAAAAAAAAATATAAAAAAATTTTTTTAAAAATTTTACAGCTGCCTTTTGTGTTGCTTCCAAAAAAAATAAAAAGTTCTTTTTTCCAAAGAACTAAATGGCGTCTCTTGGTGCTGGAAGCCCCAAAAGGAAAAAAAAAAAATCATATAAAAAAAGACGTTTTTAAAAATTTTACAAAGACCCTTTTTGGTTGCTTCCAAAAAAAAATAAAAAGCTTTTTAACCAAAAAAAACTAAATGGAGTCACATTTGGGCCCGCAAAATTGAAAAAAAATTATATAAAAAAAGACGAAAGTTTGACATAAGACCTTCTTGTGTTTTCCAAAAAATCTAGAAATGTTCTTTTTTAACCAAAGAACTAAATGGGTCTACTTTGTGCGGCAAAAAGAAGGTCTTGCTGTCAAACTTTAAAAAACGTCATTTTTTTTTTATTTTTTTTTCAATATTCGAGTTTTCCCCCCCCTTTTTTTTAGGTTCAAAAATTTTTTATTTTTGAAAAAACTTTTTTGTCAAACTTTAAAAAAGCTTTTTTTTGATTTTTTTTTTTCCTTTTTGGCGGCCTTTAGTAGACCCATTTAGTTCAGGGTTTAAAAAAAACATTTCTATATTTTTTTTGGGAAAAAAGAAGGTCTTAGTTCAAACAAAAAAACGTATTTTTTATATGATAAATTTTTTTTTTAATTTTGGAGGGTTGCCGCACTACAGTAACGCCATTTAATTCTTTAGGTTTAAAAAAAAATTTCTATATTTTTTGAAGAACACAACAAGGGCTTACTTCAAAATTTAAAAAAAAGTCATTTTTTTTTATGATTTATTTTTTCTCAATATTGCGGGTTGCCAGCACTCACAGTAGACCCCTTTAGTTCTTTAGGGTTTAAAAAAACATTTCTATATTTTTTGGAAGCAACACAAGAAGGTCTTGGCTGTCAAACTTAAAAAAAAAGTCATTTTTTATATGATTTATTTTTTTTTCAATTTTTCAGGCTTTCCAGCACTAAATAGACCCTTTGTTCTTTAGGGTTTAAAAAACATTTTTATATTTTTTTGGGGGCAACACAAGAAGGTCTTAGCTGTAAACTTTAAAAAAAAGTCATTTTTTTTATGATTTTTTCTCAATTTTCAGTTAGCACTACAGTAGACGCCATTTAGTTCTTTAGGTTTAAAAGAACATTTCAATTTTTGAAGCAACACAAAAGGTCTTAGTGTCAAACTTTAAAAAAAACGTCATTTTTTTTATGTTTTTTTTTTTTCTCAATTT